>APFE030604902.1:19265-91912 GCA_000404065.3 Pinus taeda
ATTCCCCCCCCCCCCCCCTCAGTATTATTTCCAACAATTGGTATCAGAGCAGGTCCATTGGCAAAAGCTTGATCGCTTGAAGGAGATCCGTAGAAACAATGGGAAAGAAGAAAGCACCTCAAAAGAAGAAGGCATCTCAAAGGAATTATGACATTGGGAGAGTCGATTGGGGATTATGTGGCAGCAACTCTTAAGATTGAGAATCACCTCAGACTGAAGATGAACAAGTAAAAGAACTATCAGGTATGAATTTGTTAACCTCTAGTGATAGATTTCTGTGTCCATTTGAAGATGATGAAAGTGACAGCGAAAGAATTGAATTTGCTCTTATGGGTGAAAGAGAAAGATATCAAATAGAGGCAGAATTTAAAAAACTCACAGAAAAATTAGAGATCAACAAGATCTATTCGACAAAAGGGAGTGTGCCTCCAAATAAGAAGCTAGCAGAATAAAAGCTCAATTGGAGGAAGGAAACAAAGTAAGGAAGCAGTACAATGAAAAGGAAGATCAATATCAAAAGTTGCAGGATTAAGTGACATCATTAAGAAATGAAATAAATAAAAGGACCACAACAATCAAGAAACTTAAAGATAGATCCAGTTACTATGAAGGTCTTGAAGCTAAAATCCTCTCTAAAAGAAGATCTTGAAAAATCAAATAAACAGAATGAAGAACTACTCCAAGCTCTTGAAGAACAAGAAAATGAAGCTCTCAAATTAAGGCAACAAGTGGAAGAAGGAAGAAAAGCTGAAGAAATATTGAAGAATTAGTGTCTTGAAAAGGAAGAGCAATATCAGGTTGAGGTAGAAACACTAAAAGGTAAATTAGAAGAAAAGGATAAGCTTTTACAATTTCAAGATAGTACTACGATTTTGGATGATATTCTTAGTAGTCAAAGGTCTCCTACATCAAATCTGGTCTTGGTTTCCATGAATCTATTGAAGGTGAATCTAGCTCACAAGCTGAGGCAAGGAACTCTAATGCAAAATCTGAAATTATCAACAATGAGATTAGAGGTCAACCCCATCAACAACCAAGGAAATAAATTATTCAAAGAAATCTTTTACTCCTAACTGTGGAAGTGATAGTCAGCTATTTCCTCGAATGAATAATGTTGAATGTTCTATATGTCATAATCTTGGACATGTTGCAGTGAGATGCAGAAGTAGAATGGTTCAAGACCATCACACAAAAAGATCATCATCGACTTCCAGGTACTTTAAGGGATATTGTTTTTCTTGCAATATGTTTGCTCACAAAGCCATTGACTACTATAGAAGAAATATGAAACATGTAAGATGTTATGCATGTAACAATTTTGAACATATAGCAAAGGAATGCAGAAGAAAATTTCGGACACCATACCAAAAGGAGAAAACATCATGATCAACATGTACAAAGGGGGAGTTTAATCAGACAATTTAGCATGTGATTAGCGGAAGCATGATCAATGTTTATATTCAGCTGTTCAGATATGAAAGTCTTCTTTTTGTTCAGCACTTTGCCCTTGATATCAAAGGTGGAGAATATCTTGGTCAGCCCTTTACCCTTGACGTCAAAGGGGGAGAGTATTTTGGTGTTGCTTGGTATCTCTAACAGTTTCTAAAATTTGTGGTAAATAACACCAACATGGTTGCCATCAAGTCCAAATGGGGAGATTATTGGAATTATGATGCATGTGTTGTACTTGATGGCATCCCACTTGTAGCAGGACAACTCACTTGTACATGGTAACTAGATGAATCTACAAAAGAGATATCAGATGTGACAGAATGCATGGCAGTTGTGTTTACAAATGTGACAAAATGCAGGGCAGTTCAAAGGAATCAGTTCAGAAGTAATGTACAATGGCAACTCTCTCAGATGACAGTTCATAGTGCAGCATGTCAACAACAAAGAATTACAAATCAGACTACAAAGAATGAAGAAAGAGAGGTATACGCAGGTTCACCTTGTCCAAGCTGCGTATACCCGCAAGTTTACTGAACAAAATGAGCATATACGTACACACACACTTTCACAGAAGGAAAAATGCGTATATCTTGGAAAAACAAATCTTTTGGTCTAAGGTATTTGACCCAAGGTAATTAGGCTGAGGTATTTGGTCCAAGGTATTGGTCCTAAGCAGTTTTGGTCCATGGTATTGAGAAAGGCCTAAAACTATATAAGGAGGAGAAGATCATTAGGCCATAAGTGCAAGCATTGAATATCTTCTGAAGTGTTAGATCATATATGCATGTTATTAGCTTCTCATGCTTTGCTTGATCTAATCTAAGGATGAACCTTTGTGGTTGATGATGGTTGATGGATCAGGATCTTAAATAATTAAAATGTATTATCATTATGTGGTTTGATCATGGACAGTCTAGATCTAAATACTGACACATGTTTTATTCTGTAAATGATATGATCTGGTTATGACTAAAGTCTGGAATGGTTGTGAAGTTTTAAGTTAGTAATTGCAGATATCTACGTTGTTTCGCTTTGGTAAAAGCACTTATACATGTTGGTTCGACACATCGTAGTAGCATATACCTTATGAACTATGATGTTTGAAGTTACAGTTGGTTCTAGTTGTTGACGCAGAGTTCCGGGTTTTGTTTTATGTTCTGGTGACTACATTCTGGTAACAATGTTCAGATTGATTGATTGTGATTTTCTTCAGTGATGATGGATGAGATCTAATAATGGATCAAGATCATAATGACTTATCATTCTCTGATCTGATGGGCTAGATCTGATTGCTAACACATGTTTTATCCTTCATATGTGATGATTTGGGTATGTCTGAAGTCGGGAAGTGCAACGAAGTCATAAGTATTTGCAAATCTATACGCTGGTTCGTTTTGATGAAGTTGCATATACACGCGGGTTAGACTCTTCCAAGTTGTGTATACATACTGATGCATAGTTTTGAGGTTAGCGCTGGTTCTAAATGATGATGCAATGTTCTAGGTTCAAATTTGTGTACTGGCTACAATGATCTCTCTATTCCATTTGATTTGTTGAAGTTGATTAAGTATGAATGAATGGTTGGTTCAATTGTGTGAGACGCTGTCAGTGATTGATTGTGTTTGGAAAGTAATGATTGATTTCAGTGATTGATTGATGCAGATGTAGTTGATGGTTGTATTGTAATGATGATTGATTCTAAGCTTCAATGTTGTTGATGGGTCTAGTATGGAAATTGGATGAAATGAGGCCTCCATATGTATTTTTGTGTACCAGGAGAATCGAGTATGAAAATTTATGAAACTTGGTCCCTAGAGGAAGAAAGAAGGTTGTAGCCTTCTGTAGGTTGGTGCCTACGTACTACTAAACATATCAGCTAGTACAAAAGCTAGGGTGTTGTAGCTCCCTTCCAGTAGAAGCTGGAGAATGAGAGAAGGTTGTAACCTTCTGTAGGTAGAAGCCTGCATACTAGTATGAGTCTGCACTAGTACAATGTTGTAAACAAATTTTCTTATTATTAAAAGAATACAGAGACGACGAAAGCAGGTGGTTTTCATCGACATTAGGTTTCCACCTTAAATCGTGGTGTTCATGTGTGTTGCTTATGTGTGACGGTCCATTCTGTTATTAACTGCACATGGTTAATGTTTAATGTTTAATAAAGTACTGAAGCACAGATTAAAGATCAACATATGATGAATTAAATGAATCATAAGTTCACTAGATATACGTTGGTTGCCTTAAGAACAGTTGTGTGCACACGCGGGTTCCCCTCACTGAAGTAGTGTATATAAATTTGTTTATGGAAATGACAAAGTTATTGATTTACAAACACTGATTCACCCCCCTCTCAATGTTATTTCCAACAATTGGTATCAAAGAAGGTCCTTTGGTAGAAGCTTGATCGCTTGAAGGAGATCCGTAGAAACAATGGGAAAGAAGAAAGCACCTCGAAATAAGAAGGCATCTCAAAGGAACTATGATAGTGGGGGAGTCGATTTGAGATTATGTGGAAGCATCTCTTTAGATTCAGGATCAAGTTGGAATGAAGGTGAACAAGCAAAAGAATTATCAGGTATGAATCTGTTATCCTCTAGTGATAGCTTTCTCTATCCATTTGAAGATGATGAAAGTGACAGCAAAAGAACTGAATTTTCTCTTATGGGTTAAAGAGAAAGATATCAAATAGAGGCAGAATTTAAAAAACTCACAGACAAAATTAGAGATGAACAAGATCTATTGGACAAAAGGGAGTGTGCCTCCAAAGAAGAAGCTAGCAGACTAAAAGCTCAACTAAAGGAAGGAAACAAAGGAAGGAAGCAGTACAAGGAAAAGGAAGATCAATGTCAAAAGCTGCATGATGAAGTGGCATCATTAAGAAATGAAGTAAATAAAAGGAGCATAATAATCAAGAAACTTAAAGATAGATCCAGTTACTATGAAGGTCTTGAAGCTAAGATCCTCTCTCTAAAAGAAGATCTTGAAAAATCAAATAAGTAGAATGAAGAAATACTCCAAGCTCTTGAAGAACAATAAAACGAAGTTCTTGAATTAAGGCAACAAGCGGAAGAAGCACGAAAAGCTGAAGAAATCTTGAAGAAGCAGTATCTTGAAAAGGAAGAGCAATATCAGGTTGAGGTAAAAATACTAAAAGGTAAATTAGAAGAAAAGGATAAGCTTTTACGATTTCAAGATAGTATTAAGATTTTGGATGATATTCTTAGTAGTCAAATGTCTCTTGCCATCAAATCTGGTCTTGGCTTTCATGAATCTATTGAAGATGAATCTAGCTCACAAGCTAAGGAAAGGAACTCTAACGCAAAATCTGAAATGCTCAACAAGGAGATTAGAGGTCAACCCAATCAACAACGAAGGAAATAAATTCTTCAAAGAAAATCTTTTACTCCTAATTGTGGAAGTGATAGTTGGTTATTTCCTCAAATGAACAATTTTGAATGCTTTATATGTCATAATCTTGGACATCTTGCAGCGAGATGTAGAAGTAAAATGGTTCAAGACCATCACGCAGAAAGATCATCAGCTTCCAGGTACTTTAAGGGATATTGTTTTTCTTGCAATATGTTTTGTCACAAAGCCATTGACTACTATAGAAGAAATATGAAACATGTAATATGTTATGCATGTAACAAGTTTGGACATATAGCAAAGGAATGCACGAGAAAATTTCGAACACCATACCAAAAGGAGAAAACATCATGATCAAAGATATGGAAGAAGAATGAAGTACAGTCAGAAAAATGTGGCATGGCACAGTGTACAAACATAACAAACTCAGGCAGAGCTGAAAGTCTGAAACTCCAATGCTCTAACTCTCATACGCAAGTTCCATGAAGAAAAGTCATGTATATATGTGAGTTCAAAGCTACATAGTCGCATATATGTTGGTTTGAGGAAAAATGCAGTGGGACCGACTCAAAAAAATTGATTTCGCATGATTCAGACAATATTCAGTTATCTTTTCCATCGTGATGACAAATGACTACAATCTATGGTTGTTATTTAGAAGTGCTTTTGATCCTCACAAGTTGCTGATAACTTAATGTATATCTGATTGATGATGATGCCTTGATACTTCTTACTGATATATGCAATGATCAGATATGACAGTGAATAGGTGGAATACGTTCAGGGGCAGAACATGCTATGCTTCTAATAAAGCATTGTTGGCATTATGTTTAGAAGTCTTTGGTACCTAATCAATGATGATGATGCTTATGTGGCTAAAGTGTTTAAATGATGCATCTTGCTATGTGACGGTTATGAGTTGCCCATGATGAAATCTTAGATGATACTTGTATTATTTGGGGTTACATATTTGTTATTCAGATCAGATTTATGGATGATTGTGGATGACTTTTTGATGATGTATACAATACATATATGTTTTTTACATGGTGATCTTCATAAGGACAAGGAGAAGTACAAAGCTTGAGTACACATCCTCATTATTTGTTGATAAGACACTCATTTCCTTTATGTTGGTGTCATCATGCCTTCGAAGATGCATAAAGTTCATATGGTGCAGTTATGATGCAGCATTCCTATAGTTCTTGGCTCTTACATGGTTGAGGATTGTTGTTGTTGATGATATCAAGAAATCTTGAAAAATGACCATGATCTCATGGTTTGCTAGGTACATATTGCTATCTCTTTGATGGATATATAGTATGTTGGATACATGGATGATTACTTAAGTTGCATATTGATAAATATTGTTGGTTGGCCAAGAGAATGGTGTTATTGCAGGTCACATGAAGACATAGGTATTTGAAGAAATGGATATTCGAAGACATGGCTTACTTTGACACATAATGATGATGAGTTCTTACGTTACTATGTTAGGTTGATACTCACATATATTGATTATCATGGTTGATGCTTATCAGATGTGGGATGTTCCCTAGTGATGGTACATGGTTGATATATTAAGGATTCTTGTGAAAGATCATGCAGTTCTTGATGATGGTGTGATGACTATGGTGTTTTCACATATTATATGATGTGAATGATTTTGTGTTACTACTTGGAGATATGACATATGCTTAGTTGATTCATGGAAGGTTATGATAAGGCTCTTTCTACTAAGGAAATGAAGCAAGTTGATCTTGATGAGATCAAGAGGATGCGTTGATATCTATATACAACATACTTAGTCACAGGTTGATGATATTTACTTTGTCATATCTTTGGAAATGATGATGGACATATACAGGTTACAGGTCTGGATGCTGTTGACAAATGCTTATGGTGCATATCATACATGATGTATGATAGTTGCTGATGAATATCATGGTCTTGTTTAGATATTTGGTCTCTTTTATAAATATCATGTATATCATTTGATCTAAAGGTCATATAAAGACCGTTGAAGTAATAATTTGTCTCTGTCTTTTTGATGAATCTTTTTTGGTCATATGATTTAATTTCTACCCCCACTATGCGTAGGAAGGATGATGTAATAATTGCTATATTTTTGTGATGTATAAACTGGTATATCCCCACTTGGTTGGGAGATTGATATATATGTATGAGTCATTGGTGATAGGAAGGTCAAAATCACTTAGTTGAGTTATAGAGTCATGTTATTCTTTTGGAACATATTTGCAGACTCTGCATGTGCTCAGGGGGAGCATGGATGATATAGTGCATCTCAGCGTGTAGAATGGGGGGGTTTAATCAGAGAATTCAGCATCTGCTTAGGGGGAGCATGATCAATGTTTATATTCAGCTCTTCAGATATGAAAGTCTTCTTTTTGGTCAGCCCTTTGCCTTTCGTATCAAAGGAGGAGAATATCTTAGTCCGCCCTTTATCCTTGATGTCAAAGGGGGAGAGTATTTTGGTCTTTCTTGTTACCTCTAACAATTTCTACAGCGTGCAATAATCAACACCAACATGGTTTCCATCAAGTCCAAAGGGGGATATGGTTGGCATTATCATGCATGTGTTGTACTTGATGGAAACCAACTTGTAGCAAAACAACTCACTTGTACATGGTAACTAGATGAATATACAGAAGAGATATCAGATGCGACAAAATGCATGGCAGTTGTGTTTACAGATGTGACAAAATGCAGGGCAGTTTAAAGGAATCAGTTTAGAAGTAATGTACAATGGCAACTCTCTTAGATGACAGTTCACAGTGCAGCAGGTCAACAACAAAGAATTATAGATCATACTACAAAGAATGAAGAAAGAGAGGTATATGCAGGTTCACCTTGTCCAAGGTGTGTTAGGTAAACTTGATTCGGGATACAGTCAAAGTTGACTAGGTTAAACAGTGATAGTTTTGGGTCACATGGTATTGTGCACCCATAGTATTCTGCCCATGGTACTATATGTAATGGAGCTTATAAAAGGCTGGAAGGACTTCATTGTAATGCAAGACCTGGAGGTGAGCGGTGAAGGCTCACTTGGTCGGATTGGCCAGGGTTTTCGCCAATGCTAATAAGATCTTATTAAGTTTGGTTTTCCACGGATTTGGGGTTTTCTCAGATAAACATTTGTGTTTATGTGTTTATCGTTGTTGCTGGTTATTTTTAAATTTATTCCTCTCAATAATTATTTATGTTATGCAGTAAATTTCTTAACAACTAGTATCAAAGCCAGATATTGGCTTCAAAGGGATTCTTTGATACCAAGGGTTTATAGTGCCTGATGAGATCAATGCAACCTTTTTCCAGATCTGGGTCTTGAAAATAATGGTGGAACAATCGTACGCGGAAGAACCTCGAGGAGAATGTGAGAAAGATAGTGCCGTAACAGCGAGGGATCATAGTGCATTTGCGATATTTACCGGTTTGGAACATGCTGACGAATTGTTCAGGATTCATGCGGCTATTTAAAGAAGGTTGAGAGATACCTTTGGTAATATTAAAATTCAAGGCTGATTTTGTTCGGAGGATTTGGAATTAGCCTCCTTGGGATTAATCTCCATCTTGGGATTGATCTCCCTATAAGGGGTCCTAATCCTCTAGAGGGCTACATTGGCACATGTAGGGTGTGCGTTGAGATCCATGGGCCTCCACAGTAGCAGACAACACTCCATGGATCCCCACAACCATTCAGAGATTGCTCGTGGTTCACTTATTGGACGAGTAAGATATACCTGATCCATCTGGCCCAACTAGCCCCAGATTTGCACCATACACTTGGCAGATGATCCGGGACTCACACGATGATGTGAAATTACCTACACCATCATCCTAGACCTTGCAGGCAATCTACAAACATCTTCAATTTGTTTGGAAACCCATCATGACACTTGTGTGCACCCACATGTCATTTGGAGCACCACAGGTTATTGCAATGGGCCTACCCCTTTTTCTCTGCTTTTGAGGGTCCTACTCTTCATTATGGCACCCATGGACCTCATTAGGCCTCTTAGAGCGCCCTACGACATGCATAGATTATTATTTCACCTCTTGAGAAGTTTATTTTTTCATTTATGAGCTGGTTTGGTTGGCTTGTCATCAAAAGTTGGATTCTTAGAACATTATTTTATTTTTGGGGCTTATGTAGGCCAAGGAGGCTAATTCAATATTTCCTGTGTGTTCTATGCCATGTTGAAAGATGGAATAGGCATGGGCTGCATGCAGGTCAGCAGAAGAAAATTGTTCATTGCGGCTTCGAAAATTATTTGTTTTCTACTACGTGAGGCCACCGGTGCTGGAACCTACGAGGTTCTCAAGGTCGCAGTTGGAGCGGTTTGATAGAAGTTTTTGAGGAAATCAAATTGAGAGAGGATGGATCAAAATTGCAGCAACAATAAACAAAAAAAAAAAAATTAATGAAGTCAAAATTATTGCATCTAAATGGGCATACTACTGTAAGACCTGGTAAGGCATGTCTACCCCTCGGTGATCATCGGTAAATTCTGGGTTAGACCTAGGTGATAGGGGGGATGTCAGGTTAACAATACCAGGGTAAAAACACTGAGGGGGGTTAAGAGCTAGAGTGAGCGGGATTGTCTCACTTAGCAGGTTCGGCTGGAGTTAGTCAAGGAACCCCAAGTCAAGTTTAAGGGGGGAATTGTTAGGTAAACTTGACTCGAGATAGAGTCAAAGTTGACCAGGTTAAACAGTGATGGTTTTGGGGCACATGGTATTGTGCACCCATGGTATTTTGCTCGTGGTATTATATGTAATGAAGCTTACAAAAGGCTGGAAGGACTTCATTGTAATGCAAGACCTGAAGGTGAGTGGTGAAGGCTCACTTGGTTGGATTGGCCAGGGTTTTTGCCAATGCTAATAAGATCTTATTAGGTTGGGTTTTTCCCCGGATTTGGGGTTTTCCTGGATAAACATTTGTGTTTATGTGTTTATGGTTGTTGCTGGTTATTTTTATATTTATTCCTCCCAGTAATTATTTATGTTATGCAGTAAATTTCTTAACAAGGTGCATATACACACAGGTTTACTGAACAAAAGGAGCGTATACGTACACACGCACTTTCACAAAAGAAAAAGCGCGTATATCTTAGAAAAACAAAGTTTTTGGTCCAAGGTATTTTTTGGTCTGTGGTATTTGACCCAAGGTAATTGGTCTGAGGTATTTGGTCCAAGGTATTGGTCCTAAGTAGTTTTGGTCCATGGTATTGAGAAAGGCCTAAAACTATATAAGGAGGAGAAGATCATTAGGTCATAAGTGCAAGTATTGGATATCTTCTGAAGTGTTAGATTATATATGCAGGTTATGAGCTTCTGATGCTTTGCTTGATCTGATCTAAGGATGAACCTTTATGGTTGATGATGGTTGATGCATCACAATCATAAATACTTAAAATGTATTATCATTATGTGGTTTGATCATGGACAGACTAGATCTAAATACTGACACATGTTTTACTCTGTTAATGATATGATTTGGGTATCATTGAAGTCTGGAATGTTTGTGAAGTTTTAAGATAGTAATTGCAGATATCTATGTTGTTTCACTTTGGTAAAACCGTGTATACACGCTGGTTCGACACATCGAAGTAATGTATACCTTATGAACTATGATGTTTGAAGTTACAAATGGTTCTGGTTGTTGATGCAGAGTTCTGGGTTTTGTTTTATGTTCTGGTGACTGCATTCTGGTAACAGTGCTCAGATTGATTGATTGTGATTTGCTTCAGTGATGAAGGATGAGATCTAATAATGGATCAAGATCATAATGACTTATCATTATGTGATCTGATGGGCTATATCTGATTGGTAACACATCTTTTATCCTTTATATGTGATGATTTCGATATGTCTGAAGTCGGGAAGTGCAGCGAAATCATAAGTAAGTATTTACAAATCTATACGTTGGTTCGCTTTGATGAAGTTGCATATACACGCTGGTTAGAATCTTCCAAGTTGCATATACACTCTGATGCATGGTTTTGAGGTTACAACTGGTTTTGAATGATGATGCCATGTTTTGGGTTCAGATCTATGTACTGGTTACAACGATCTCTCAGTTCTAGTTGATTTGTTGAAGTTGATTAAGTATGAATGAATGGTTGATTCAGTTGTTTCAGAGGTTGTCAGTGATTGATTGAGTTTGGAAAGTAATGATGGAGTTTTAGTGATTGATTGATGCAGATGTAGTTGATGGTTGTATTGCAATGATGATTGATTCTAAGCTTCAATGTTATTGATGGGTCTGGTATGAAAATTGGATGAAACAAGGCCTTCATGTGTATTATTGTGTACCAGGAGCATCCAGTCTGAAAATTTATGAAATGTGGTCCTTGGAGGAAGAAACAAGGTCGTAGCCTTCTGTAGGTCGACGCCTACATACTAGTAAACATATCCGCTACTACAAGAGCTAGGGGGTTGTAGCTCCCTTCTAGTAGAAGCTCGAGAACAAGAGAAGGTTGTAACTGTTGGAAGTAATATTGAGAGGGTGGTGAATCATTATTATTAGATCAATAATTTAATTTTCCAAATAGATTTATATACGCTACTTCAGCTAAGTGAACTAGTGTGTACACGCAACTGTACTTCAAGAAACCAGCGTATGTGCAGAGAAATTTTGATTTAAACAGTTTACCATGTATTGAACTTTAACGAGTATATCAGAAATTTATTAGACAGTGCAGTAAAAGCAGAATAAAGCATCACACATAAGCAACACACATGAACACCAAGATATAAGGTGCAAAACCCATAGTGGGTAAAAACCCCCTGTTGTTGTCGTCTCTGTCTTCTTTTAACAATAAGAATATCTATTTACAGTGTTGTACTAGTGCAGACTCATACCAGTACGTAGGCACCCACCTGCAGAAGGCTACAACCTTCTCTCATTCTCCAGTTACTAGTAGAAGCCAGCTACAACTCCCTAGCACGTGTACTAGCCAATATGTTTATTAGTACGTTGGTGCTAGCCTAAAAAAAACTCCACTCTTCCACCAAGCACCACGTTTCATGAATTTTCAGACTGGATACTGGTAGAAAACAACACCACAATCTGAACGCCACGTTTCACTCAATTTTCACACTGGACCCATCAACAACATGATAACTGCAATACAATCATCAAGTACATCTGCATTAACCTATCACTGAAACTCAATCACCATAACCTGAATTTGATCATTCAGAACATTTTCACTAGAATACAGTCACTAGAACCCAAAGCAGAACCCAGAACTCTGCAACAGCAAACAAAAACAATTGAAACATACTTCATAAGGTATATGCTACTTCCATGTGTCGAACCAACATGTATATGCGTTTTTATCAAAGCCAACTAGCGTACACATATGTAAATATTAACTCATAATTTTGCAACTATTCCTGACTTTAGTTATACCCAGATCACAACATTTACAAAATAACACATGTCAGTATTCAGATCTAGACTATACATAATCAAACCATAAAATGAATTCATTTCAAGCCTTAAGAACCTGATCCATCATTAGATCTTATCCCTCATCAACCACTAAGGTTCATCATTGGTTCAAATCAAGAAAAGCACCATAAACCAACAACCTGCATACTAGATCTTCACACTTCATCAGATATTCGATACTTGCACTCCTTGGCCTAATAATCTTCTCCTCCTTATATAGTTTTAGGCCTTTCTCAATACCATGGATCAAGATCACTTAGGAACAATACCTTGGACCAAATACCTAGGGTCAATACCTCAGACATAATACCTTGGACCAATACCATGGATCAAAGTAACTTTGACCAAATACCTCGGACCAAAAAAGTTAGCTTTCCAATGTATACGCACTTTTCTTTCTGTGAAAGTGCGTGTGTACGTATATGCTACTTGTGTTCAGTGAACATATGTGTATACACAACTTGGTCAAGGTGAACCTACACATACCTCTCTTTATTCATTCTTTGTAATCTGATATGTAATTATTTGTTGTTGACATGCCGCACCATGATCTTTCATCTAAATGAGTTTCCATCAAGGACAACAACTGTATCATAATTCCAACAATCTCCTTCTTTGGACTTGATGGAAACAACAACACCAAGTCACTCTTCCCCTTTGACATCAAGGGAAAAGGGTGTACCAAGATAATTTCTCCCTTTGACATACATGATGCTAGTCATGCTCCCCCTGAGTACATGCTGAAATCTCTGATTAAGCTTCCCTTTTGTACATGCTGAGATGCACTGAAAGCATCCATGCTCTTCCTGAGTATAAGAAGAGTCTACAAAAAAATATTTTCTAAAAGAATAACATGACTCTATAACTCAACTATGTGAGGATGAAGTTCCCATCACCAATGACTCATATATACATCCATCTCCCAATCGAGTGGGGATATACCAAATTTGACTCATCCACCCAGCCAAGTGGCAATATACCAATTGTTTATACATGACAGAAATAAGAAATATTAAATCATCCATCCCATGTAAAATGGGGGTACAAATTACATCATTTGTCCAAGAGGACTCACATCACTTCCTAGACTTTTACATGACTTGAGTAACAAATGGTATATATATCTGAAGCCATAGTTGGAATCAGCAACCATAATGCCAACAATGTTGAACGTACGTGAAGGCTAATGCTCCCCATGAACCTGTGCTACCTTTGCATTGTTAACAGGTCAATAATCAAGGCACCTATGTGAATCATATAAAATTAATGAATAGAGCATATAGACATTAATCATGAATATCAATGAGAGCACCCATATCAGATCCTGCCCCACTAATTTTCTTGTCTGAAACACATATACGCTCCTTTACCCATAGAAACCCGCGTGTGTACACGACTATACTTCATGAAACACGCGTATAATAGCATTTTTTTTAAATTTTGGATTTAATAACAGTTTGATGCAGCAACTCCTCCCGGCTTTTATCTAAGATATTCAAATGTCTCTCTGGGTAGTGTTTTAGTGAATATACCAACAACCTGTTCTTTGGAAGGAACATACTCCAATTTGACATTTTGTTCAAGCACTTGTTCATGTAGAAAATAGTATTTGATGGGTATGTACTTGGTCTTGGAGTACATGCCTGGATTCTTTGAAATACTGATGGCACTTGCATTATCACATAGAATGGAGATGGGTGGAGTGCAAGTGATCTGAATGTCTAGCAAGGTTTTCATCATCCAAAGTAGTTGTGTGCAGCAAGATGCAGTAGCCACATATTCTGCTTCAGCTGCAAATAGCGCAATTGAACTTTGTTTCTTGTTGAACCAAGACACTAACTTGGAACCCATATAGAATGCACCACCACTAGTGTTTTTTTCTGTCATCAACACTTTCTGCCCAATTTGCATCTGTATATGCATAAAGAGTGAGATCTGTATCTCTAGGATACCATAAACTAAAGTTTTGTGTTCCTTGAAGATATTTGAAAATTATTTTGACTTCGTGAATGTGTGATTATTTTGGATTTGCTTGGAATCTTCCAACTATTCCTACTGCATGCATGATGTTAGGGTTGGGTACCTGTTAGATAAAGTAGATTGCCAATCATGGATCTGTAAGTTGGTTCATGTACTGTTGTTGATTTATCATTTGAGATGAGATTGCATCCTGTTACCATTGGGGTACATACAGGTTTAGAGTCTTCCATGTCATACCTTTTCAAGATCTGTTTGAGATATTTGATTTGTGAAAGAAAAATACCATCTTTCTTTTGTTGAACTTGAAGACCAGAAAATAGGTAAGTTCACCAAGCAAGGACATTTCAAATTCTCGTTGCATTACAGAAACAAAATTCTGACTCATGGATTCTTCATTGCTACCAAAAATGATATCATCAACATAAACAACAATAATTAGCAATTTGTCAATGTCAATCTTTGTATATAGATTGCTATCTATTGAACCTTCTGAAAAACCTTGTTGTTGTAGATATTTTTCAAGACGGTAATACTAGGCCCTTAGGGCCTGTTTCAGACCATAGAGAGCCTTTTTGAGTCTGCATACAAGTTTTGCATCATTTCCAAGAATGAATCTTTTTGGTTGTACAATATAAACTTCTTCTTCTAAATCTCCATTAAGGAAAACAGATTTTACATCCATTTGGTATACAATGATTTAATGAAAGCTATAAAGAGCAAGAAACATCCTTATGCCTTCAATTCTAGCAACATGTTCAAAAGTTTCTTCAAAATCTATACCTTCTTGTTGAGCATACTCTTTACAAAAAAGTCTGGCCTGTTTTTACTGACTTCTCCATTTTCATTTAGCTTGTTTTTGAATATTCATTTAGTTCCTATAATATTTTTATCATGAGGTCTAGGAACTAATTCCCAAGTATTATTCCTTTCAATTTGCTCAAGTTATTCATTCATGGCCTTCACCCAACATTCATCTTTGCACGCTTCATTTACATTTTGAGGTTCAGTGGAGGATAGTAATGCTAGAGAGCTTGAGATGTCTGTAATAGTTCTTCTTGTCTGCACACCTGCTGCCTTTTCCCCTAAAATTTGAGTTTTTGAATGATTTTTCTGAACATACCTCGACGAAGTATTTTCTTATACCGTTATCTCTTCTCCTGGTGCTTCATTGGTTTCTTTTTCAATATCATCATGATTTGATGTGGGAAAATACTCCCCATCTTCTTCATTGTCATAATCTTCTGTTTTTGTTTGTTTTGGATTTTTGCATGCTTCATCAACTACAACATCAATACTTTCAACAATTTTCCCAAGTCTTTTATTATAACATTTATATCCTTTACTTCGGGAATAGTAACCAAGAAGAATACCTTCATCTTCTTAAGGCTCAAACTTACCAAGTTTTTCATCGATCCTTTTGATGTAGCATTTGATTCCGAAAACTTTAAAGTATTTTACAGTAGCTCTCTTACCATACCAAAGTTCATGTGGAGTGAGTGCCCTTTACCCAAACATTTGCTTGGTTGGAAATAGTTATGGCGGCAAATGCAGCTTCACCTCAGAAGGTTGCAGGAGTTCCAGATTCATCTAGCATAGCTCAAGCCATTTGTTGAACAGTTTTGTTCATTCTTTCTACCACTCCATTTCGCTGAGTCGTCCTTGCGGTGGAGAATTTCTTTTTTATTCCATGTTGTTCACAAAAGTCAAAGAATTCATCCAAGGTAAATTCCCCTCCTCGATTAGATCTGAGGCATTTGATTTTTTGATTTGATTCATTTTCAACCAAATCTTTGAAGGCTTGGAACTTTTCAAATGCTTCATATTTATGCTTTAGAATACCTATCCAACACATTCTAGAAAAATAATCAATAAACAAAAAAAAGCATTCTTCTCGACGAGGTGACTTTTTCCTTGATGGTCCACATAAATTTGTATGAACTTCAAGAGGCTTACTAACTGACCCTTCTTTTTCAATGAAGTGAGCTATGGTTTGCTTACCAAATTGAGATGGTTTGCATATTGTATTTTCAGGGGTACTGATATCTGGAAAATCACGAACACCTTGAATCTGCATGCTTTTCTTATTTGAGAAAAACTTAGATGTCCCAATCTTTTATGCCACATCCAGTTTTCATCATTTTTGCTTAGATAACACTATTGTTATCCTCCCTTGAGTATGTATAAGTTTTTTGGATTTCTTGTACCTTTGATCACGGTCTCCCCTTTTATGACAGCAGGAGTGTCATTTCCAAATGAGACATTATTTTCTTTTTCTAAGGCATTATATGAGCGAAGTTTTTCTTTGTCACCTATCATGTGTTTTGAGCATCCACTGTCAATGTATCACTGACCTTTTTGTCCTTCTGCATACAAGGCTATATCACATCTTTCTATTTGAGATTCTTTCCTTCTCCATATCTTGGGATTTAATGGAGTTTTCTCCTTTTGAGATGATTGCCGAAATTTGCTCCTGCACTCAGATTCTTCATGCCCAAAGTTGTTACAGATTGAGCATTCTATTTCATTTTCAAAAAGAGAAATTATTATAGGAAATTTTCTTGACCCCTGTTATATTCCATTGATTTCGTGCTTTTCTAGTCATGATGGTTTTGTAAGAAACACATTGATCAACTTGGTGTTGAAAATTATGACATGAAAAACATTGCCCATTAAAGAAGTTCCCGCGACTATCGAATCTATTGACCTGGTGATTGTAGTTTCTATTCATATTCATCTTTGGAGCAAATTGAGTATGATTTACCTGAGATTGGTTGTGGCTTCTATTCATCATTGGAATAGATTGAGTCTCATTTACCTGGTGATCTGCTTTATGCCTTTGCTGACGATTGCCATACTGTTCACTAGTCTTTGCTGCATCAAGATAGCTTTTAGTGGAGGTTGACTGCTTCTGTGATTAAGATGCTTCTTCAGTATATCCAAGACCTATATTTATCAAAGGAGAACACTGCACTTTGATAATTTCATCTAAGGTTTCTAATCGTTTAGCAAATCTAAGATTGAGAGATTTCATTTTCTCAAGATCCTTTCTTATATCCACAATTTCACATTCTAGTTATTCATTGTGTTTTTCTTTTTCAGCAAGTTGGTATGTCAAGCTATCTATAATCATGTTCTTTTCTTCTAAACAGATTTTCAATTTAGAAATTTCTTCATGACGGTCATCTTCTTCTAAAGCATCCCAAAAATTATCATCGTCATAAGCCATTAGAAGTCTATAGTCATTACTATTTTAATCTCCATCGCTATTTGATAAACCATCACTATTTTCATGAGTATAGTAACTTTTTTTATTTACAACTTGTTTTCTATTTTATTTTGCATATTCCTTTCATTTTTCATATTTATCTTTATGAGGACATTTGGCAGCATAATGACCGACTCTACCACAGGCAAAGCATTTGAAGGGTGGCTTACCTCTAAATCTTTCGGAAACCCGTTGAAGCTTTTGACAAAGTTTACCTCATCTTATTCTTATGAAATATGTCCTGATTCATTGTATTCTTCCTTCCCTTTTGCTGAAGCTTTAAATGTGGCTTCTCTCATATCTGATGGACCTCCTTTTCTCATTTCAAAGGAAGTTAAGATTCTGTGAAGCTGTGTCATAGTGATAGTCTGTAGATACTATTTCTTTTCTATCGCAGACACTTTTGATTCAAATTTAGCAGACAAAGATCTCAAAACTTTCTCAACTAAGGTTACTTCCTTTATATCTTCACCCAAATTCTTCATATAATTAACAACCTCATCTATACGTAAGAAGTAACTAGCTATAATTTCATCATTGTGCATCTTAAGAGTTTCATACTAAATTTTAAGAGTTTGAATTTTAGCATGTTTTACCTAAGAGTCTCCTTCGTAGCTCAGAACTATTTTTTCCCATATTTCTTTTGCTTATTTGAACTGCATCACTTTGACAAACTTTGATTGTGACAAACTTCCCAATAAGGTATTGACAGCTCTAGCATTAGTTTCATATTGCTTTTTACCTACCGTATCTGTAGGAATTGTTGTTGGAAATGTATATCCTCCTTCCACAATTTCCCAGACATCCATTCCAAATGTTTGTAGATAGGCTATGGTTCTTATTTTCCAATAAACAAAGCTTCTCCCATCAAAGATTGGTTGTCTAATGGATCCCAAGCTTTCTTGATTACTCATGATGATGTATCTCCCTTCAAGCGATCAAGATTCTTCAGCTAAGTGAACTAGCGTGTACACACAACTGTACTTAAAGCAACCAGCATATATGCATAGAAATTTTGATTTAGACAGTTTATCACATATTGAAATTTAACCAATAGATCAGAGATTTATTAGACAGTGCAATAAAAGTAGAATAAAGCATGACACATAAGCAACACACATGAACACTAAGATATAAGGTGGAAACCCAATGTGGGTAAAAACCCCCTGCTGCTATCGTATCTATCTCCTTTAATCAGTAAGAAAATTTGTTTGCAATCTTGTACTAGTGCAGATTCATACCAGTACGCAGGCACCCACCTGCAGAAGGCTACAACCTTCTCTCATTCTCCAGCTACTACTGGAAGGGAGCTACAACTCCGTAGCTCTTGTACTAGCCAATATCTTTACTAGTACGTAGATGCCAGCCTACGAAAAACTCCACTCTTCTACCATGCACCACGTTTCATGAATTTTCCGACTGGATACTCCTGAAACACAACACCACAATCTGATGGCCACGTTTCATTCAATTTTCATACTGGACCCATCAACAATATAATAACTACAATACAATCATCAAGTACATCTACTTCAACCAATCATTGAAATTCAATCACCATAACCTGAATCTAATCAATCAGAACACTGTCAGTAGAATACAATCACCAGAGCCCAAAGCACAACCCAGAACTTTGCAACAACAAACAGAAACAACTAAAACATACTTCATAAGGTATACACTACTTCCATGTGTCGAACCAACGTGTATACGTGCTTTTATCAAAGCCAACTAGCGTACACATCTGTAAATATTAATTCATAATTTTGCAGCGATTCCAAACTTCAGTTATACCCAGATCACAACATTTACAGAATAACAGATGTGTCAGTATTCAGATCTAGAATATACGTGATCAAAACATATAATTATAATTCATTTCAAGTCTTAATATCCCGATCCATCATTAGATCTTATCCCTCATCAACCGCTAAGATTCATCATTGGTTCAGATCAAGAAAAGCACCATAAGTCAATAACCTGCATACTAGATCTTCACACTTAATCAGATATTCGATACTTGCACTCTCCTCCTTATATAGTTTTAGGCCTTTCCTAATACCATGGATCAAAACTAGTTAGGACCAATACCTTGGACCAAATACCTAGGGTCAATACCTCAGACCAAATACCTTGGACCAATACCACGGATCAAAATACCTTGCACCAAATATATCGGACCAAAAAACTTATTTTTCCAACATATACGAGGTTTTCTTTTTGTGAACGTGTGTGTGTACTTATACACTACTTGTGTGCAGTGAACCTGCGCGTATACGTAGCTTGGTCAAGGTGAACTTGCATATACCTCTCTTTCTTCATCCTCTATTATCTGATATGTAATTCTTTGCTATTGACATGTTGCATCGTGATCTTTCATCTGAGTGAGTTGCCATCAAGGACAACACCTGTATCATAATGCCAACCGTAACCTTCTGCAGGTAGAAGCCTGTGTACTGGTATGAGTCTGCACCAGCACAATGTTGTAAACATATTTTCTTATTATTAAAAGAAGACAAAGACGACAAGAGCAGGTGGTTTTCACCCACATTGGGTTTCCAACTTAAATCTTGGTGTTCATGTGTGCTGCTTATGTGTGATGGTTTATTCTGTTATTAACTAAACATGGTTACTATTTAATGTTTAATAAAGTACTAATGCACAATTAAAGATCAACATATGATGAATTAACTGAATCATAAGTTCACTAGATATACGTTGGTTGCCTTAAGAACAGTTTCCTGCACACGCGAGTTCCCTTCACTGAAGTAGCATATATAAATCTGATTATGGAAATGAAAAAGTTATTGATTTACAAATATTAATTCCCCCCCCCCCCTCAGTATTATTTCCAATAGGGGGTCCCGTCACAAATAAACGATGGCATACCTAAAATTGCAATTATATCACATCATTACCAAATCTAATGCGAACAGAAACCAAAAATATTGCGATTTTGTAATCGTGATTCCAATGCATTAGAATTTGAAATCGTACAATGCTATTATTTGTTGTGTTTTTCGAGGTGTACCAATCTTTTACCCCACGGCCACCATGTTAATATTTTTGCGATCGTCAGTTTGGATTGCTGCTACTCTCCCCCTACCAGCTGATTGTATCCATCGTGTTGATCTCGTTCCTACAGCGATGGGTGGGTTGGTTGTGTGCCATGAGCCGGAGGATACGACAATGGTCCGAAATAGTAAAGAAGTATGGCAGGTTTTTGAAAATGCAAGGTGGAACGTTTATCTCAACAGGTTGTAGGGGTTTAACAAGGAAATTGCAATTGAATTTGCACTCAATTTAGAGGAAGGGAGCTCTCGAGTCCGGGGGATAGAAATCCCTATTATAGAGGAAGCCATTGACGAGGTCAGCGGGCTACCCCAGCAAGACAGAGATAGTTTTCACAAAGAACCTCCCTCCCGAAGTTTCCCAAAGCATTTTTGTAGGCCAGAGAGAATGTTGTTCAGAAAAACCGGGGGTATTATCGGAATTCATTACCACACCCATGGGATGAGATAGTGGGTGTTGTAATAAGATACATAACCTGCGAGGGGAGGTACGCCACTATGTTTAAATATCATTTCAAAGTATTGGCTCACCTCTGGTTTCCATAGTTAGAAGCCTTCTCATTGAATACGCCTTTCTTCCTATTAAAAAGTCTCCAACTGATGGTGCAATTTGCTCAGCGTACACGACAAGTTGCAGCAGTCATTACCAACCATGGGCTGGTTCGGTTGTTAGTCATGCATATAATCGGTTGATTTCAAATCCCGTAGGAAACATTCCGAGATTCTACAGAGGAAGAGATAGTAGCCACTAGAGCTGCTAAAGAGGAGGAGCTGGAAGTGATGGAGGAAGAGCCCGGGGCAGAGGATGGATAGACCAAGAAGAACTAGGAGAAATGGAGGCGGAACTCGAGGAGCTGGAACAAAATCGAGAGCTTGAACCAGAAAGTTTAGTCGAGGTTGATCCACAAGAACCAACCTCAACCGCAAAACCTATGGAAGAAGAATTCCTACAGCAAGTAGCTGATATAGAAAGGGCCACCAACACCATGGCCGAGGCTGTCCCACAAGAAACAACCTTGAATATGGAGCTAGTGGGACAAATCGGAAGCACTGTAACAAGAGAAGAGGCACCACAGCAGGTTGAGGTGGAATAATTCATTAACATTGCGGCCGGGGTGTCCCACAAGAACCACCCTCGATCGTGGAGCCAATGGACGATGATGAACGAGGATGAGAGGGGCCCGAAGCTGAAAGAACCATGGGGCCAATAGAAGGAGAGCCTATAGGTATAATGGATGGAGTTGCCATAATGAGAGAAGAGTCCATTTTTATCAATGTTGTGCTAGAAGAAATAGTGCAAGCATCATCTGCTCAAGAATTCCTGGATACGGAGGGTGGTGTTACACAAGAACCACCATCAACCCGTTCGGCTCTGGAAATTGCAAAGGAATTGGATCCTAAGGCTAACGCTGCTCCACAAGAACCAGCGTCAACCTCGAAATGGACGACTACACAAACAGGGGTCTCAACCAAAAGTAGAGATGTTGCAGACAGAGGGAAAGAGCTTGAGGTCATAGAAGAGCCCAGGATAGACGAGGTAGAAAAATTCTTTCCATGCCCCTCTTATTTCTCCATTCCGAGAGGGGCGAGGGTGTCTCGCTCTCCCTAACGCGCAGAGGAGGATGTTTCCATTCTGCCTATTTTGAATTTTAATGGGTCGATCACGAGACCAGCTGCCATAGGCCTATTAGCCGCAGATTTCCATAGAGACCTTTCCTAGGAACCAAGAAGAGAGGAAGAGACAGGTGGTTCTGAGACAAGGGAACCTCAAGGGGAAATGTTGGCTGAAATACCGATGGATACCCGTCAAATGAGCCCACCACCTACCGAGATAGCTTCATAGCGGGTCAAGGTAGGGGTCAATGAGGAATCAGTTGCTCCCAAGGAAGAGATACCAAGCATAGCATCCCCGTCAATTAAACCTATGGATACTCCCTCGAGTAATCCACCACTTGCCGAACCGGCTGCAGTACCAGATGAGGTGGTGGTAAAATAAGAATGCATAGATTTGTGTGAGCAACAGAGGATGCCTATTAAGCAGAAATATCAGCTGCAATTCAGGGAAACAATGTGGCTCAAAACAGAGGTTAAGAGGCTGAGAAGGCAAGTACACCAATGAAAGAAACAGGTGAAGAAATAAAAGTGGCATGCTAAGAAGCCCAAAGGCATGATGGCCAAAGTAGAGACACAAGTAGACGAAGTGGAAACAACCTCTATTGCCACTCAGACAGAGTCTATCGAGTATTTGTTTGAAGGCAATGAGTTTTCCTTGATGGCTAAAGTACAAACTTGGAAATCCACCGCAGCGCGATATCAGAACGAAGTGAAGAGAGCTTAAGAACGAGCAACCACAACTATCTTCGAATATGTGGAGTGCATAGATATAATGCGATTGAGATATGCGAAGTAGCAACTCAAGGTGGAGTGGTTGGAAGGGCAAGTCACAGAATTGAAAGCCAACAAAGAACAAATGCTCAATTCAGCACACGAGGTGATGGCATGTCACCCTCGTGCTTCCAGTTACGCTTTATTTTTTCATGAACGTTTTCTTTTCTTCTATTTGGAAAGCATCAAGAAAGAAATTAGTCACGAGATCGAGGATGGTGTAGATTTCCTTCGGATATTGAGGGCCCATGATTTGCCAACTCAGCATTTGATGTGTGAGCTTTACATGCATGGGTATCTCCTGCGTGTTGATAGAGAATTTTATCCAGTCCCATATGTGGGGGGACATTCATTTAAGGGCCCTCACCTCTTATACTCTCAATCAGATAAGTTGGCAAAAGGCTTCTAATACGTTTGAGTCAAATCAGGTCACGATGCCTCTTATGTTAAGAGGAGAGCACGAGCGGTCAGTGACTATGTACAATAAGAACAACATTTTTTTAGAAATTGTGAGGAACAAGGAATGGATGCTGAAGACACAAAAGTGGTGCATTGATCTCTGTGTCAAGTAATTAGTCACGTTTCAAGATGAAGCCCTTGATAGTTGCTAGAAAAGGTGGATGATGTCACCCACGTCTATCCGAACCAGAGAACTGTTTGGAGCACCAAATTTTGCACGAGAACGCAATAGAGTGCAAAGGTATGTGGCATGCCTCCAAACATGTGGGGTCACGTGGATGGGAATTCGGTTTGAGTACCCTATCATTTGGTTTCCAGCAAAGCACTACACCCCGGCACATAATGTACCAAATGATTGGTGGAAGGAAGTTTCCCTCTTACAAGGGTTTAAGGTTCAAGGAACAGAAATGGCCGAAGAATACAATCTCGCTTGGCGTCATGAAGCCCATAGCCCATCCAATCCAAACTTGCGGAGGTGGCGAGTTGCATGAGGGCATGTAGAAGGCTAGTTGGGGGGAGATGTTTGGCAACAAATCGGCCTATCTTTTTCCTGCATTTCCACTCCTCTTCTCATCCTTTTTGTATTCATTCACATATATTTACTATGCTAAAACTGTGAGGTAATTCCCCTTTCTTTGTCTCTTGGAATATTTAATTAATCAAGTAGAGTAGTGAGGGTTTTTGCCTATACAAACCACTAAAACATGTTATGATTGTAGATCTTGGAGCACAGGTGTTGCCTTCACGGCATATCGCAACAGTTCTGCCATTCACAGCAGCTGATCGACCATGATGAAACAACATAATCATAAGTTAATGCAGGAAAGGGGGCGAACACATTAATTTCTTGTTTATTTTGCAAAAAATTATTGGTAAAACAAAATGTCAATTTGCAAGGGGAAACCCAAGGCTCAGAGCACCCATTATTTATATATCCATTGCTCTATGCATAGGGATTTCGTCATTAAAATTATTCTTCCCCATGTGTTTTTCAATCATAAAGAATATATACATAAATATCAGGACCACTATTATGCTCTGGATATGAAAATATGTCTGGTACTCTTGTGCTTAAATTGACCAATCGGTTGAAATTTTTGTGGTTTAGAAATTTTATGGAAGAAAATTAAGGTTTTTTTTTGTGTACTGAAGTTTTGTTCATAGTTCGCCGTGGGAACAATATCAATAAGTCTGGGTTGTGTTCAAAGCTAGTTATGCAGGAGCGTAGAAGAGAGATACTTTATTCACAATCATCTAGTTTTTACTGTAAAGTATTATAGGGACACTGAGACTGATTCTGAATATGTTGTTGGTTTTATGTTTTTTCATACAGTGTGAAGCATGAATATAAACAATCTTTGGATCCTGAGAATCTACAGCTACCAATTTTCAATGTAAACACAAAGCATTATGTTTCAGGTGTTGATACTTCTAGGAAGTAGAGGAGGGTAAAGAGGTCATCTTCACGTATAATATTATCCTCTAGGAAAGTCTCGTAAAATGAGCATCCTGATGAGATATATACCTTTCGATGACAGATGATCAGATACGCTAGTTCTCCACTATTAATTCACTGTGGATTGTTCTCTTCCTCTCTGGTATGAAAGAAATGATCATAATGAGAACTTTTTATAACGATATCTCAAAATACAACTAGTTGGAGACACAAGAAGGAACAATATGGAAATTGGTCAATGGAGATGTGTTCAAGCCCCATACTAATTCGACCTTACTTTGTAACTATGGTGCTATTGCGGGTGTTCATGTGTTCGTACTCTGGCTACTCTTCTGCCTGGCAATATGAAATGTTCAAGGGAGCAAGATGGAATAAAAACAAACTAAAGACTATTTTCATGTTCCTAGAATCATTTTTGCATTTCTTTGTATTCAATGCATTGGTTTGGGCTACTTAGGCTACAAGAAACCTACAATTAAAGATCCACTGAAAATAAACAAAATTACCAGACCGGTGGAGGGAATCATGTTACCTCATTCCAGCTGCTCTCTTGTCACTCTCTTCAAATTCGGAAAAACAACAACCAGTCACACCAAAACCTGGATGGAAGAGGCTTGGATTATAGAGGAAGTTGCATTCAATGTGTCTAAATTTTCTTTGGATTGCTTTATCCCTCCAGTAGATGTAATATGTGGTTTTGTCAGTGAACCTTGAGAGCTACCTCAAGAAAGAGGCAAATTCATAGCTGGGAGCAACCGCAGTAAGGTGGCTGCATTGGAGAAACCTCAAGGAAAGGGCGATAATATCATTTGGAGGAAACTCTGGATGATTATGTTGGGTAGGATGTTGAACTCTTTCAAGCAATGTACAATATCTTAGACATATAACTCTTCGTTTACTCACAACTAATCCTATATGGGAGGAAACTTATAACGTTGACATAAATGTCCACATCAACAAATAATTGTGTTGCCAACATTTTTCAAAATTCTTGAGGGTGTATATGTTTGCTAAGCACGCTTGTCATTCCTCATTTTTTTTGCGAGTTTGATCTTTCCTTCCGGTTATGGAACAGTTTGTGCAGTGTAGTTAGTTCTTCTCCATGGGAATATATCTCAATGACGAGGAAGAATGAATGTGGGTGGGTTTTGACTTGTAGCCTTTTTCTCCATAATCATTTGTGCCATATTAATGTTTTGTGCTATTTTCCTTAAGCTATTTTGCATCATGATTACTATATGGCTAAATCAGTTCTACTACATATTTGATTTCTTGTTCATAGTCTTTGTTATCTTACTTTTCACCTGCGTAGAGATTACCATTGTATCTGCTACTTCCAATTATTCGATGAATATCATCACTGATGGTGGAAACCATATCTAACTTCAGGCTCTTCAGTGCTTTAACCTTCAATTCTTGATCGATTTCTCAAGTTGACAAATTTCCAGAAATAGTTTTATCAAATTGCAGATTTCCCTCAGTCAGTGAACAAATTCAAGATTTGGAGGAAAATTTGGAAATTAGTTAACATGTTCCTAGATTTCAAGGTAGGAGAATCAACACCTTGCAGTTAAAATACTACACTCCAAATCCCAAGCATCAAAATAAGTAGTCGAAGGGGATAATTGGAGTAATTGATACATACATGTGGTAGATTTCTAGTTGAGACAGTCCCAACATCTTCGGATTTTTAGGATGAATATCAATAATCAAAGGATTAGCTCCCAAATTCCAAAGCAGAGGACTAGTATCAGTAACACAGTTTCAAATTTAAGGTCAGATTCTCAAGCAGGTAATAAGTAGACAATTGAACGTCTAACAATAGAGGTCTAAGAATGTCTGGCAAGAAATTAACATTCCATATTTCAAGGATCAATATCAGCAAGGTATTCCAGGCTCGAAGGTTAATGGCAGTAGCACATTAAAGCAAAGATCAAACAAAATTAAGGTTTTGAGAGCATTTGGTTTGCCCAATCTCATATTTCTAGACAATAATTCACAATTTGGGTATTTCTAAATAAGACATATGGCAGAGGTGTATTAATTGTTAAAGATTTTTACCAGGTTTCATGCGAGCAACAAAAATATCATCAGTTTTGAAAGGCATCTGAACCAACAATCCGAGACACATTACAACCTAAACCAAATTTGGTTTATTTTTAGAGATTTTATTGATTTTAACTCCTAGAACTTAGTTTTATGTTCTTAAAATTTAAAACAGTTTTTTGTTTGTAATACTCTATATATTTTTAAATTTTGAATCTAAAAGGGTTTCTTTTTGATGCCAAAATCTTGTAGCTTTGTAAAATTTTTATTACAAAATTCCTAATTGAAGTATTCTAGTTCCAGTTCATGACATAATTTGTTTTTCCTGTATGTTTTTCCAGTGCTTTCATATTTTATTTTTGCAAATGTTCAAGGTAACATAGGAGATTTTGTATGAATAGATTGAGTGTCAATCTCTCTGAAAGCCCCTTCCAAAGTTATAATTATTTAAAGAGATTAATTAACTGAACTATATGTCTTGGTTAATTCCTCTACATCTTTTAATTGTTTCCATCTGTCATCTCTTGAATTTGTTATGTTTGGCTATAGAAATATCCTACATGCATTCTCTATATCTAGTTGATCAAGTATTTAGTATGACTGCTCTAAAAATACTGCTATTATGTCAAACTAGATGTTGGCACTTCAACCAAGGACTTTGCAAGAGAGGGATTTATTTATGGACATATATTGTAGAATCATTAGCAACCACCCATGACAAGTCATAGATCTAGACATTTTGTTCCATAGATTATTGTCCATTGACAATGAACATCATTAAAAAAGGTTTCGTAACATTTGAGGGAGCCCCCTCTTGTTCAAGTGCCATCTTGAACCTAAACACTGATCGAGTTGGTTTCTAGGTGTAGTTTTGCAGCCAAGAATTTCCTTCGAGAAACAAATACAACAAGCTCAATGAGCTTCTCACTAATAAGTGAAAGATCCAAGTACACACTTAGAATGGCGAGACACTAGCTCCAATAGTAAAACATTAAGTCACTTATTTCTTCTCCAAGGAATAATATTCTCTCATATCCCAACTTAGAGAAGCCAAGGTTAGCTCCACAAAGTCTAAGACTCCAAAAGTCCCTTGCTAGAGTTATGAGACTTTATTTATAACAAGAGGGATGACCTTTCAACTCCCCTTCTAATTCTTAAGCTACCCTCAAAGCTCTTGGACTCCTAAGTAACCTTTGAACTTTTATTAACTCTTTGGTCCACATGTGACTCTTGGACTTCCACACATTTACATTTTATCATTTTCTTGAAAATACATAATTACATTCCACAAATGATGTGGCAAGACACATTGACACATATGACATTGTGATGACACTTGTACAAGCCATGACTTGGCAATGATGACATGGAAATTCATGATAATGCGGCAATGCCAAGCTACAATCCTTGTTGTTATGTCTTACATTCTTGATGATAGATATGATATGTACTTCATCTTCATTCTCCAAAGGGTCTTAGATCAGTTTTAGGACCTTCTAAGTCATCATGAAATGTCTTCATTCTGTCATGATTCAGAATCTCTTCATGTCTTCATGACAGTTAGTCTTTGTACTTCTTCTCTGCAAGTGCTTCTTTGTTTCTTCTCCTTGACATTTTCCTTGAACATCACCTTGCCTTGTTGAGAAAGTACATCTGCCAATGGAGTTCACTCATGACAAGGAAATTTTAGTCTAGAAATTATTTATTCTATCCCTAATTTGCTCATGGAAGAAGCTACTTGTGATGGGCCTGTGAAATGACTGAGAAGGAAGAGGTTATTGGAGATAGCAGAACTGAGCTCAACAATGTCTAAGGTAAGGCACGATTGTCTATAACTACGCAATGGTCTATAAGGAGGGCCTCTTCAAGGTCCAACACAATGAGAAAGTGTATGAGGCAAGGATGATGAGCTTTTCAACTGAAACTGCGCAATGCAAAGGGTTGAAGGGAGAGAAAGAAAATGATTGCGCAGTTTGTCTTCATAGTGACAGAGCGAATGTATCACTGTGGACTAGAACTGTGCCATGTATTGAGGCCAAGCAAGACAAATGGATGGCGCAATGAGAGATTTCAGTCAGCAGTGGAGGCAGGCTAGATGCTATAAATGCGCAATGCCGAATTCTTCAGGGGAAAACTCTTATTCTTATGCAGTTGAGGGTTGCAATGGCTCAAGCTTGGAATTATTATCCACTAAAACTAAACCATGTGCTAAGGGAGGCTCATTGGAAGATGAGTTGGCTGAGACAAGGGGGTGAAGGCCCTTCGCTTTGCGTAATTTGCTTTTGCAAGGGGGTGAAAAAGGTCGTTGCGATCAAGTATAAGTGTTGCATATGGTATGCAACGAAAATCTGATTAAATCTCATTGGAATGAGTTTGTACAAGCAACAAGGGTTAGGTGACAATGCCTTGAAGATTGTCAATGTGCAATCATAGGAGCTGACCTTGAGATGGACTAAGTGCACAAGTCTAGAAGGTAGGGTTTGATCAACGAGGCTCATGGAGAAGAAGTGCTCATCATCTTCTGACAGGATCAATGCTTTCATAACTTTTAATGGGGAGGAGGACCAAGAAGATCTCTAGAATGGTTAAGTGTGGGACTGGTAGAGTAAGTGAGGGAAAATCATCCGAATGAGACTGAAACATGGATCAAACACATGAATTCCATCAATACAGGCTAGGGAAATGCACAAGACTCATGAACAACAATTACACCTTGAAATGACAATAAAGAGAAACTTATTTCTAAGTGTCACAGTGAAACTTCACATTGCGACACTTCGAATACAAGTTGAGATAGAAGTGTCCAAACTTCACATTGCGACACTTCGAATACAAGTTGAGATAGAAGTGTCCACTGTGACCATAAATTCTGTTGAGTTGTAGGAATGTGTCTAGTGCATATTCTTGTGATATGTAGGACCATCTAATGTAGAAGAGTTCACTAGAGATGCCTCTAGTGATGTGCGAAAGTGCGACACATACATAAGTGAAAATGGTTAGATGCGACACTTGTGAAATTTGGAAAATGTGAAAACTACACTTGAGAAAGCTAAACAAAGTGAAACAGGCACATGCCAGAGTGAATATAACTTGAAAAAAATATTTTTTAAAGTGAAAGAAAGCAAAAAATACTGTTGCATAAGTGAAAGAGACACTTGTAAAAGCAAAGGTGCAAAAAGCGACAATTGGGAAAACTCATGTGAATAGAAGTACAATTGCAACCAAAGTGAGAGATAGATTGTCAATAAAGAGCGTGCACTGATTGTCGAAATAGATTGTACATTGCACTATCCTTATGGAATAGAGGTTGCGTAAGCCTTCCTCTTAGAATTTTGCAATGATTATTTAAGCTTGAAGAAGAAAAGTGGGCCTGTAAATTCATCAAGGCTGAACATGTGTGAGAAAGTGACTCTGAAACTTACAATCTGAGAAGAATACTTAAACACTTTGTAAAAAAACAACCGACTATGAAGAGACAATAGAGCGACAAATCATAAGATCCTCAGTAGGCTGCCAAATACAAATGTAGGAAAACTTTTGGAGGGTGTTTGTCGCAGTGACAACATTTAGCAACACACTTGTAGAACTCGAACTTCTCTATTTTGGTTTTACCTTTAAGTGTAAGGTCTCACTATTTTGGGAAGTATTAATTTTCCATGAAGATTACCCCATCTTTGTTAGTTATCCTCATTAAATATAGATTCTCTTTTTTTCCTTCCTCATCTTCAAACACATTTACAAGACTAGTCATACCTCAATTGTTACGCTAGGGGAGAAGGATAGTAAGTGTATTGAGCATTCGATAATCAGAGTTAAGCACACACAATGTTGTTTCTACGCCACAAGCAAGCCTATTCAAACCCTAGTGGACTCACTTCAAGGAATCATAATTGTCGCTTCGCTATTAGTAGGCATGTTCAATACCCCAACAATGTTCCTTTCCTCACCTCTCTACATAGGAATCCTTTCTCTCCTTCACCTCTTTATTTAGTTACTAATAGAATGTGCAAAGGCACTTATTTATTTTAAGGTGGAATAGGGATCTCATCTTATTTACTTGCAAGAGAGGTTATTTGTTGTTCAAAGGATTCATATAGTATTTAAAGTTGGTATGATCGTTTTGAGGTTTTCACCTTTCCCTTCTCTACTTGGTTGATTCAACAAGTCGAAACACCATTCAATACAAGCTTGGGTGAGGAGTGAAGATCCTAATAAAGGTACGGGCTTTGTAGTTATGCCAAAGGAGTTATGTCCAGAACAAATAGTATTTTTCGTTCAAACATCATCGACTTTAAAATTATATAGACCCAAATAGAGAAGAGGGTAATATATTAGCCTAAGTGTTCCTCGTTATCACAATTGCCCCTTTTAAAGCTTCACTACATAGCCTTTTGAGCCAAAGGAACAATTTTACGTATAATCTTATTAACTTAGAGGTAATGCTTACATTCTATATCTAAGAAGTTGGTTTGTGAGTTGTTGGTGATGGTTGAGAAATTATCTCACCCTCTCATCCTAAATTAGGAATAAGTTAGATCTCATAAACTCTATATGATAGAGTAATTGTTGAATGTGTGCATGTGTGTGTGTGTGTTAACGCATGCATGCCCTATGTGAAATATACTTTATATGCGCTTTTAATTATTCTTATTTTGGTATCAAAGCCGATTATTAGAACGATGATGTTTTTCCCTAACGGTGGTGACGTTCTGTGCATTTTGTGTTCAGTGCTAGGGGCTAAGTCAGAGATAACATTGTTTTGATCCTCTTGATGTTAAGACTTTGAGTTATTGTCTCTCGTTATTAGTTTGGAGCTCACTAAATGCCAAGTGAAGGTTTAGGGCAACCACACACATCTTAGGCTTCACGAAAGGCAATGATTTTTTAACTCGTACATTGTATTAGCTAAAAGAGGAATAAAAAATTAGCCTTTAGACTCTCAAGCATAATTCTATAGTTTAATGGCATTCAAAAGGGAAACTAGAATCTTGAGAGCCATGAACCATAAATTTTCTTACCGTTTATGTTGAACCTGCAAGTGAGGTATTTAAATTTAGGCAAATTGCAGCAACTTCTTGCACAGTTCAATGGGTTCTAATATTCCCAAGCCCCATGAATACATTGTTTGTTGAGAATGAATAAATATCCACTTTTCTTCCTTCTTGTCTGTTTGTCTCGCTGCAAAACAAAATCATAAAGATTTGTCCATTGCAGAAGTTAAGTGATGTGTCATCCAATTAGAAAAACTATTTAAATCCAAACAAATAGTAGAGCTATCATGGTGAGAGTACTTTGAAAAATTACAAGGGTGTTGTTGAAGAATTGTCAAAGGGGAACCTCAAATTTAAATTTAATAAAGAAGAAGGTATTTTCGGTACATTTTGTTTTAATCATTTTTTCTTAGGTCATGGAGTTCATGGTTTTGGAAAAAATTAGTGGCCAAAACTTCCATTCAAGGAAAGTAAAATCTTCACATACATTATATGAGACAATTGCAACACTTTTGGTAGAGGAAAAGAGGCTAAAACCAGAAGATACAAAAGGAAATTATCAAATAGAAAATGCATTGTTTTCAAAGACAAGGATGAGAAATAAAAAAGCAAGTAAAAGTGAACTTGAATGCTACTATGGTAGGAAATTTGGGCATACAACTTGGAATTGCAAAAGTTGTACGAGTAATATGTTCAGAGGGAAGGTAAAAGAATCAGAAAGCATAGCCAAATATGATTATTCTATAAATTTTAATCATGATGAGTACAATGAAGAAATTGAACCTCTAAAATTCTTTTAGAAAAACTACAGTCCATTGAATAGGTTCAATATGGATGGTTGTCTATATACTTTGGTGGTTGTGGATCTAGGGAAGGATCCCTAATTTTTTGAAGACGTGGGATCAGTGTTCTCATGAGGTTTATGCGATACCTTGGGACGTTGCTGAATAATTGTCTTTAGGATATCGTCATTTGGGAGTTTGATAGTGGAACTCTGGAATTGAGCTTGCTCACTACACCTTTCCGAGGGTTATGAGGAAACTTGATGGAGACCATGTTGATCTAGAAGTTGTTAAACATTTAAAGAATGATTATGTATTTTTTTTTTCTATGGGTGGTTTCAATAAATTTATGTAATGTAATCATTCAGGGGGGAACTTACAGTTACTGCATACATTCTATATCTGAGAAGTTGGTCTGTGAGATGTTGGCGATGGTTGAGAAATTATCTCAAGCTATCCTCCTAAATTAGGAATAAGTTAGATCTCATAAACTCTATATTAGAAAGTAATGTATAAACGTAATTTGTGTGTGTGTGTGTGTGTGTGTGTGTGTGTGTGTGTGTGTTAACACATGCATGCCATGTGTGAAATATATTATATGTGTGCTCTTAATCATTCTTATTTAATACAACATGAAAGAAAATACATAACAAAACAAGAGATCAAGACCAAAAGAACGAAGCAAATGGAAGAATAAAAGCATCATGCAAAAGTAAGAAAACAAAGGAGAGACTGAAGGAGAGCAAGTGGAAAATGAGTGTACAAGGGAAACTAGAACGCAACTAGACCTTCTCGTATCCTAACCAACTACAAGGTCAGGTCTAAATGTAATGAAATTTCCAACGTAGCCACCTTATTTGTTCCCTACCTACAAACACAAAGATACAAGCAATTAACACTCATATAACACAATGTGAAAAAGAAGAGATGAAATATTGAGCAACTTGCACAAAATATTGAAGGTCTTGTCTATCAGCACAAAGATGTGTCATAGCAACTAGCTTTATCCAACCTACAAACTTACCTTTTTTATTAGAAGAAGAACTAAACAAACCTTGGAGACTTCCTGTGGATGGACCCTCATTTGTGTTGTCCTTCTTAGCAAGCATTAAGAAGCATCGAAAGTTATTATTAAGAAAAGGGATTGTTAAGTAAGGTGCTTCCATGCAATCATAGATTCAATCATCTAAAATAATCCTCTTGAAAACCCTGAAATATTTAAAAAAATAAACTTTTAATTAATGGCACATAATCAAGGGGATAATATTGTAAGGAAAATTGCTTCTGATAGTATTCAGAAGGGTTTTCATGATCATGAAGCCCTGACATAACCAACAATGAAGGTTGAAGTGCTTAAATTAATTGACAAGTATCTAAAAATTGATATGCTAAACAACATAGATCAATTGATGCAAAGCAACTACCATCAGATGTAGTGGTGGGAAAATGATTAGTTGAATCGCAATATTTGGAACAAAAATTATGATCAAATGGGCTGATTTAGGTATAAATTTCTGAGTTAGTGGTTAATCAAGATAAATCGGTTTCATTTTGTTGAGCCTTCCTATGTCATTTTCAACCTTTTATGGGCCTATAATAGGTTGATTGCTTCTCCGGATTTTCTCCAAAATATTTAAAAAAAACTGTCTAAAATAATGTCTTTATGAGAAAGATAATTTGATTAAAAATCAAATTATTTTCTTATTTTCCGTGATGGTCGCGCGAATTTATATTTTCCATATTTTTCCATATTGGACTTTGTTTTACATGAAAGAAAAACTATTGGATCAATATTTTTCCTAATATTTTTTTGACATGTAATATAATGTGTACTTGATATGTATTTAGTAACTATTTGTCTTTTTAAGTTTTCATCTTTTATTTTTTATTTTATTATATTTATATTTTATTTTTTACTTTTCTTTCACTTGAACCATTAGGAATTGAAACCTTGAATCTCATGGTTTACATAATAATTCAGAACATGGAGATTTCCAATTGAGTTTCCCCCATGGGCATATTTCATTTTTATTTTTTATTTTTTATTTTATCCAGAATTTACTTTTTCTTCTTTCTTTTTTTCTGCTAAGATCTTCTAAGACCGCCTTAAATATATCATGGTTTTCCTTTTAATGATCAAATGTGTACCATATCGGGTGACGATGGTCTTTTATTTGGGATATTTAGTCTTTTATTCAAGATTTTGGTTTGTTATTCACAATTGCATCCTTGATTAAATTACTTTTTGTGGTGATTGATATTTGTGTTGCTATTTTGACATTGTAAACATGATTAGAGTGGTTTGGGGAGTACTTGTGTTTCTATACTGTGAGCAAATTCATTTTCCTTGGTCTCTATAGTCTTGTTTATTTGTTTATGGTTTTGTTTGTTTCACTTGTAAGTCATTGTAGGTGTATGATTTCTTGTTGTCTAAATTGAGATAAAAATCTAAAACTTACTTTGCATGTGAATTTGTTCTTTATTGGTATGTGTGGAAAATTTTTTGATGGTTTCTTTTGCAAAGCCTCAAGTTTGAGCTTTTGAGTGCTTGTTGTTGCTCTTCCTTTGGAATTGTTTAATCATTTTTTTTTTTTTGCATTTTTTATGTGTTTTGTGAATCTAGTGAATTTAGAGTGAATATTGAGAGTGAATGTCAGGTTGTTTTCCAGTTGGAAAAGTAAATGTACTCTCTGCCTTTAATTAGTTTTCATAAAAATTGAAAGAGAAAAATTGCACAAAATATAGTTTACATTAGGATTGGTCTTGAGTCATTTCACACCATCTAACTTGAACCCCATTACTCCTCAGTAAATAACAACTATAAAATAAAGTGCCAATAAAATTAATTAGATTTTTTGGTTTTAGCAAACCAACAATATCTTAGGGTTGTAGAGCCTTGGAGTTGGGTTTGGAGAGAAAAATATTTAAGGAAAATAAAATGAAACTAGAACTACTAAAGAGTGTAAATCCATTATCACAGTGTTGTCACTAAGAAATATCCTCTCAAACGACAGTTAACAACATGTTCGCATCAGAAATCTAGAAGTGACCTCCCCACTCTTAGGCTACCACTGTTAGTGCATTGTGTGCATTACACAAGGTTCTCCTTGACAAGAATATGGCTCACATTAAGAAAGATCTTTGGAAGTTTCATGCTTAAATACCATGTCTACGCATATTGTTCCTATCACACTTTTCCCCTCACTCATTTTATTGTGATTTGGTAACCTTATTTGCATATCTTCTAGGCCTCGTATCTAGGTGAATGTGGGTGGGAAGCCTCCATTGTACCTCAAGCAGACATCAATCATTATATGAGTGTTCTTGGAGGGTGATTCTCAGCCCCATTGAGGTCACTTGCAACAGTTAAGGCTGATAAAGGATGGTTGTGGTAATCACTCCTACAATCCTTTGATAGTCCAAGGTAATTGGGGGTTTCATTAGCTCCAAATTCTTTACTTTTAGGAGGTACCTTTGTAGTGGTTTGCTTGTTGAATTTCTTAGGGATTTTTATCGTGTGTGTTGTTTGGTGTGATCCTAGATAGTAATAGGAGTGTATAGAATTAATTGATTATATATTGAAATATATTCACCGTGGCTGACCAAACTATTCAACATTCTAAAATAATTATAAACCTTTCTCCTCAAGAGGAGGGTCCACCATCTAGAATACATAAGATGGCTCTGCTATCAGATTACTTAGATCAAACACAAATTGGAGGATATAACCTTAATTTTGGGAGGGAAGACTTATTTACTATTGAGGTTATAGATCAAATTCTCCTAGCACATGTTAACCCACCTTTAACCAACCATTTTGACCACGCCCTTGTATAGTTGAGTGCCTTCACTTCTTAACCTTTTTCCTTGTTCTCTCATCTGATGTTTGGTTAGAGTGGTGCCTCTACTATGGGAGAAATCGGTACCTCATCTCCGTCTATGTCGGGAGTGTCATTTTTTATCCAATGATCAATGTGATAAGGCCCACTTCTCCGACATTAACAACACCTTTGGTTTCTTTGTGGGGAATTCCACTAGTTTCTTTGGTAAGCCCCCCCAAGTTTACCAAGTTTATTTGTTACCCTACCTTTATCCACCTTTCAAATTTGGAGAGGGGTAAAACTTAAGCCAACTAATAAGAGTTGTGTGGTTTCCAGCTATGTCATTTATTTCAATGGTTGTGATGCCTAATTTAGGTCTATTGTCTTCGAGGAACATGTAGGGTGGGTCTAAATTTTTCTGTACTTAGTCTGGGTGAAATAATGTTTTTGGAGGAAAATATCATCCATGGGCTAGTTTTGTGTTAAGAGGAACAACCTTTTTAGGATGAATTCTTTCATTCATTGGGGCTCTCTTCCTTGTGGGAATTAACCACACTAGTCCCACTTTGCCAAAACAAATCTATGCATATGGCAGTGCTTTCCCACTAGGAAGTCCTTCTTCGAGTGTCAAGTACAATCCCATTACCAATAACATTTTTGGGAGTTCCTTTTTCCCTGGAGACTATAATCCTTTCACTACACCAGTTGGTATAGGGATCTAATTCCCTAGGTCGAACTATCCTCTTGGTCAACCTTAGTCTTCCATTAACTTTGATATCAGGTCACCGTAAAGTCCATCAAGGGGTCCAACTTTATCTCTGAATCCATTCAATCAACATTAGCTTCCATTTCTAACATCACTAGATTTCTCAAACTTTGACAAACTTACCATGACACCACATTCCAGAATCCTGGGTGGCCACCTATGCCAACCAAATTTCTATTTTATCTTCCTAAATTCAAATGGGAGATGGGAGAAAACTCGACACCACATATTACCACCAACCATTTTTGGTGTTCTTCAAATTCTCTAGTGGATGATTCTACGTAGTTACATCTTCTCCAACTTACCATGACCATATATGCCACCAAATAAGACATCTTATTGTAACTGTGCTTCCTTGGCACAAACATTTGTGAACCATTTCTGATTACCCTCATAGCACACTCATTTGTAAACACTTAAACATGACAACTCTACTCATATTTCTAATCATATATGGTTAGCTATGACTATGCATCTTGACCAGTTTCTTAAATTTTGGTTCAACTAATCATTTCTTCAACCTATATACAAGGCACAACTCAGAATGTTTCCATGGTTGGGGTAGTTACTAAGAAGCCCATTCTAAGTGCTCAACATCTTGATCTAATTTAATCTCAATTTGAAACTTTGTATGATAGCACCCCTAAACCACATTGATATTCATCTAATCCACCTTGACTAAAAACATGATTGCAATATCATGGTGTGATTGCTTGCCTCTCTTTCAATATTGTGAGCTAGTTAGTTGCTTAAACAGGGAAATTGATTATCACTTCCCAAACCTAGGCACTGTGCCCAGTGCTCAGCAAACATTATCTTCTAAGAAAATTGATGAATGTCATATAGTGAAATCCCTGCAGCATAAAAATCATCAATAACTTAGTGGGAAAAAGAAGAAGAAAAAGAAAAAAAAAAAAATTAAACTTTCTCAAGGGGCCCAACCAAACCAACCCAATCAGTGTGGGTGCACGAGTGAGAAACATCGTAAGATAAAATTCCCTAGAAAGATTTATCATGGGGATCACTCAACTCATGGCTATTCATGTATGGATGAAATTCATCGCTTTCTCGTGCAATAGAAAACAACCCAACATTTGGCCATGTTGGCCCATTCCTTCATTTCCTAGCCAAAACAACAAACGGTTACACAATATCCTCCATCTTTGCCTAGGGGAAATGGAGGACAACATAATTTTCCTAGAGGCCATGAACACATTCTTATGCGCAATGAGAATATTAACATGTTCATGAGATCCAAATATTACGACAGTCCAGAGTCATTTTTTCCTCTAAGGATTTGATCATCCCCATTGTTCCCGATGGACCCGTTAAACTTGATAAGCCTTTGGAACTAGTGGTTTTCCACCTAAGGGTGTCCTCCTAAGGTCGACACACAATCCTAATGTGTGCTCTTCCCAACACTACAATAATGTCAAGGATTTAGCCCAAGCACACTATGCCATGTATACTCTAAATGTTTTATGAAGTTGTCCTATGTAACACAAAGAATTCTTGACTGCTATCAGAGGTGTTGATCTCTCAGAGTTCATCTCTTTGCACCTCATCAATCGATATGTGCATCACAAGCTTAAGGATGAAGAGTCTTCTAACTCTGTTATAGCCACATCATGTTGGAAAGCTCTTGGTTCTCCAACACTTGTCAATTCAAGTAAAATTATTCAAGCCTTCAATGGACATACGTTTGTGCCTCATGACATTCCTCCTTCATTTTTCATCGAGCTAGGGGGTGAAACCATGACTGTAGATGTTGAACTTGTTGAAGCTCCATTGGATTATAACTTGCTCCTTGGTCATAGCTTGTTTTATTCCATTACTATTTTCATGTCACCAATGTTTCATGAAATCGTTGAGGCTCCATTGGATTGTAACTTGATCCTTGGTCGTAGCTTGTTTTATGCCATTACTATTTTCATGTCATCGGTGTTTCACGTACTTTGCTTTCCTTCTGAAGGAAACATTTTCACAATCGATCAACTCAAGTATTGTGTGTTGGCGGCAATGTATAAAATTAGAGGAATTATGGTGCCATATGTTGGAGATAACCTTATAGATTATGAGAGCATCAACACAGGTATGTTTGAAAGCTTGTCACTTATGGGTGTATTACCTATACTCGCACATGACATTCCTTCTACATTTGTGGTTCCCATGAACATGATCTCTTCTGTCACCAATGGATCTCATCGATCTACTAATCCTTGGGTGGTTCCTTTTCCTTAAGAAATTGACTTTTAGTGGAAGACACTGCTCTCTAGCTGTCTCGTCAGAACCTCCTGATGTTTGTCAAAAACTCCATTTCAAAGTGGAATTTTATTAGCATTATTTTCCCACACCAACTGTTACTCTTCCTATTCCACAAGACTCCTTCGATGATGAGTCTCCTTTTATGGGAGTCATATTGGAAGTCATGAATCCACTTACTAATGCTAGAGAGACTATGACTTTTGATGCATCTATTTTTAGCCTCTCTTATAGATGCCACCCTTCGACTGAGACAAGTCTTTGGTTGATGATACATAAATTTCCAATGAATGGTCCAACCCACATCCACTGATGAGTTTTTTAATACCCCTTTTATGTTTTAATAATCCTATTATATGATCTATAATATCTCATAATATCGCTCATTCTTTTATGTCCTCAAGTGCTACCTCATAATGATATGGTTCTAGTTTCTTGGGATCATCAAACTTGGGAATTAGGCAATTCAATTCTCTACAAGATGTTCCCATCGTGATGCACCATATGGCACCCACAACAACCCGTGAGTTCATATGAGAGAATCCTTCGCCTATGCCCAACAGTGGGCATAACCTGATATGACCTAGTAGATTATGTTGTGCCTTATACATATATATTCAATTTTAGTTTCATGTGTGATGTGATCACTTTTCTAGTACATCATATATGCCAAAAAATCCAAAATAATTATAAAACTCGAAAAATAAAAAATACACGGTCTTCATTTTACCTTATCTATGTTTTATTTCTTTCATATGTGATTTAACCATGGGTCTAGGTTTTTTGGATTGTTTTTACACGATAGAGTGGCATATTTATTGTGACATCCATTAGACCTTAAGTGCTTTATTTTTCAACCTCACATAGGTAATTGTTTACCATTTATGTTGAACCATTGACAATCATTGCCATCTTCATTGTGCCTTAGGTATGATCCTCTTAGGTTTCAACACTAGCCACTATATTTTCACACCGTAACTTGTATGGTAAAACCTTCCCTCACATGTATGCCCTATTTTAGCACCTATGTCACTCCAAAATCCCTCCTTCTGACCTACCATGGCTACAGATCCTAGCCTCATATCCTCCTCTCGTTGTACCCCAAGAGGATTTCGTTATTATTTTATACATTGTGATTATTGCTACATTTACCCAACTCATTACCCAACAGATTCATAATAGAAGAAATGAATAATTGATCTCCATTTGAAGATTCATGTCATGTCTTTGCTGCCAAAACATTTTTCAAATAGATCATTTTTTTGACATAACATCATAGCTGTTGTAACTTAATTTATTTATTTACATATTGTTTTTTGTTGTTTCTTTTCTAGTTTCTCTTATATTTTGTGTTTTAGGTGTTGCTTCATTCAAAGTGTAACTCATCCTCAGCATCAATGCCGCGAACAGCTAATTTGTTTTTTGCATGCTTACATTTTATAATTGTCCATTTTGATGTTCCTTTTTCACGTTTTGCTCTTCCTTTTCGAAATGGAACAACACTTTTGCATTTTCACGTTTCGTTGTTCCTTTTCGAAATGGAACAACTGTTGTTCCTTTTCGAATGGAACAGTACTTCTGCACTTTCACATTTTGCTGTTCCTTTTCGAATGGAACAACACCTCTACATTTTCACATTTTGTTGTTCCTTTTCGAATGGAACAGTACTTCTACACTTTCACATTTTGCTGTTCCTTTTCGAATGGAACAACACTTCTACATTTTCACATTTTGCTGTTCCTTTTCGAAATGGAACAGATGTTGTTTCTTTTCGAATGGAACAGTACTTCTGCACTTTCACGTTTTGCTGTTCCTTTTCGAAAAGGAACAACACTTCTGCACTTTCATTTTTTGTTGTTCCTTTTCAAAATGGAACATCTGTTGTTCCTTTTCAAATGGAACAGTACTTCTACACTTTCACATTTTGTTGTTCCTTTTCGAATGGAACAACACTTCTACATTTTCACATTTTGTTGTTCTTTTTCAAAATGGAACAATTGTTGTTCATTTTCTTATGGAACAATGCTTCTGCACTTTCACATTTTGTTGTTCCTTTTCGAAATGGAACAACACTTCTGCACCTTCATGTTTTGTTGTTCCTTTCCGAATGGAACAACACTTCTGCACTTTCACGTTTTGTTGTTCCTTTCAAAATGAACAACACTTCTGCACTTTCACGTTTGCTGTTCCTTTTTAAAAAAACAACATTACTTCTGCACTTTGTTGTTCCTTTTAAAGAAAGAAGGAACAGCACCTTCACATTTTTGCTGTTCCTTTTCAAAAGAACATCATTTTCGCATTTCTTGTTGTTTCTCTTAGAGAACAACACCTTTTCACATGCAGTTTTTCATTGTTCCCTACAAGGAACAACATTTTTTCGTGTGTATTTTTGCCTTTTGGCGTGTATTTCCTTCGCTGTTCCCTACAAAGAACAACACTTTTTGAGTGTTTTTGTTGTTCCTTCAAAAAAAAGCAACACTTTGGGAGTATTTTCGAGAGCAACCCTTCCTTCCTCTTGTGGGATTATTCGTAGTTCATCTCAACCACATTTTATTGATTCCCTTTCATGGTATAAAGTACACTATGTTTATGAGAACAAGAATTATGGATTCTATTGAAGCGAGTTAATATCATATACGTTATGATCTTTAACAGGACAACTCCTTGATGATAATTTAAATTCAAAAGGACACAATTATTTATATATTACTTTACTGCATTTTTTCTACTGTACATGATATTGATTGATCATCTTAATACCATGTTGGTTTCACCCTTCTTGGTTATAATCTTGTCTGTCTATAATAAATGAGATTATGGGTATATTTTTTTTCTATTGACATGTTCAATTTCTTCCACCATCCCTCTCTTAAGGAGTACAGAGCCTCCCTCTTTTTATCATAAAAATGTGTAATAACAACAAAATTTTGTTCGCAGATGGAGGACAGGGGGTCTCATTACGAGTCAGCCTACCATGTTCATAAGGTTGTAACAAAGTGACATTCCCATTATGGCCACCACACTAGAGTGATGATCCATTGGGTGATGATTTTCCCTTTCACTTGCTTTCAATTGGTGTTGTATCTTTCCTAAGAGGATCTTTGTAATGAGTGGTTCTCCTTGCCAACCTCTTTGTTGCTCATTTCTTAGGGCAGTTTTGTCACTTCAGAACTAGTTTCCACTTTTTATACCACTTTTTCCTCCATCAATAGATTTATTTATGTCCTTCTAATGCTTGTTCAATATTGAATTCTATCGACCATCCTTTCAACCAAGAAGAAGAAACCTTATTGAGTATCCTTTTATCTCTTTTTCGAGCTCGCTAAAATTGAATTAAAAAGTCACTATCGAGATTACTCGTCTTCTCTTTTGTGCTATCTAAACTATGAAGGAGATCCCAATAAATAAGAAGAGTGAAAAGGGAGGAATAATCACTTTTGTCCATTCTATCAGCGAAAATTATTGCATTAATTGCATCTTCCTTGAAAATGGAACCTATTTTCTTCATTACCTTACAATTGGTTTTTGGCTTTCCTAGGATCCATACCATTCATATGAATCTATTCACTGCTCTCGCAAGTTACCCTTCTAATAAATATGGAGTGTGCTTCAACGCCTCCTGTATTGTTGCATCATATCATGTGGTTCTCATTATTTAATGTTGCCAAGTGAATTTTGTGTTATGATGTTATATGTTCAAGGGAAGTCTAAGCCTCAGTTGGCCATTTCAAGTTTCTGTTGACCTTTTGTGTCGATCATCTCAGTGTGATTTGTACCTCATGAATTAATCGATTTACATCATCCCTCAGTTGTTTTCTATTGATTGATGATGGATATATTAAGGCCCTCCTTCAACGAATATTCTCTTGGAGATTTCAACTCATTATCTAAGAGCTTGATGTAGGAACTAGTAGTACATTCGAGCTTGTAGATCTCTGTGGCAAACTTCCTTGTGATCGACAGTGGGTTTACCTCATTGATTCCTGATCGATCAAGCCTATGAGTATTCGATGAGGGCTGATCTATTCACAATTGGTGGATTGTGCTAGGTACCTTGGGGTTATTTTTTTTCATTAATGGGTCCCCTCACGTCTAGTAACACTTTACCTTAATGACTGGTAATCAAACAATTTATACCAAGCTTGAAATTAGCTCATATATTCACGCATTCTACATTTGTACCATCGAAGTTGAGTAAAATACCATGAAATAGGGTGAGCTCACTCAAAAATGGCATACTTCCCAAGTTGCGTTGGAGTTATGTATCATTTTATGTACTTTGAGTAATACCCTTGGACAACTATCGTTTATGTTTCCATATTCCTAATAATGTATATTATGATAAGGATCCACATTGTATTTGTTGGTCGGCATGATCTTTTATTTTGTCACGTCAATTCACTGTGTATGTCTCATGGCCATGTACTAGCATTTCATGTCATGGATTTGCAGTGTATGGTTGTGGCCATTTTCAGTTTCCCTTTATGCCAAGCGTGGGTATGCCTACCTTGGGGATTATTATCTTATGATTGAGGATTGGGTATCAATATGGCCATGATTCAATTACTTGGTGTCAAATCCTTACTTGATTTTGATACATGTTTTTGTAATGCATTTCAGCCAACAGTTTTTCTTTTGTCCTCATGATTTAGGGCGCATTTATTATATCCCACTTTTCCACTCCACTATAGTGAGAGAGACCGTACTCCATATTATCTTAGTCGTTGGCTAGAATGTGTTGAGTCGTTAATATACCATTATTATTCTCACTTTTGAACGCTTATTCCACCCATTTCTACCATTCTTCATCACGTCATTTATCATAATTTATCATATAATTCTTTTTACAATGATTTATGCTCTTACGTAAAAATATTATTTATGCTCCTTTATCTCTAATAAATTGTTGATTATGCGTGATTTTATCAATGAAAGTTTAATAAATTGGTTATAACATTATTCACCATTTTTATCCTGACCCAAGATAATTTCCAGATTGAAGATTTGATCATTAAAAGTGCCAACTCAGAAATGCGCTAGAATAAGAAGTGACAGTTTTGCGGTTGAGATTCTAAGCAAATTAAGATGAATCTGGAAAAACTAGAACATGGGTTTTGTCCAGACCGGACCAAATTACCTTTTCTAAAAGAACGGTTTGCCCAAATTCAGCTTGTATTGAGAGAAACACAGGGTTCTTTGAGCACGCTTTTCCCAGATTCGCTGTGTGGTCGTTTTCCAAATCTTAGCTCCAAAGCCAAATTCGCCTTGCTCTTGTTGAAATATGGATTGAAATATATCTTCTTGTTGATCAATTGGTTGGAAACAATCTAATTTTGTAATAGAAATCATGTTGTAATTATCTCTGTTGTAACTTCTCTCTGATCTCTCTCTATTTAAATGAAAACAGAGGTCAAAGATGGGGATGGATTCGAATGATGGAATTGAGGATGAATTAGAGATTCAGAATTGAGGATGACAAAGAGAATGGATAATGGCTGAAAGATGGAGAGATTTCTTGTTGTAATCCACTGTAACTCTGCTTTGATATTTTAATATAAATCTGGTTGCCATTCCATCTTTGATCCTGAAGTAACCCAACAGCATCCGCTAGCGGCTAAGGGCCCAACCTCTGGTGGATTGTGCCGCTGCTGTATATTATCTCTTTGGTTTATGCGTGGTTTTCATTATCAACTTTATTTGGTAATCTGGTATGTTCTATTATTTTACATCACGGTTCTGTTATACCGGATTTATGTTAAATTGAGTAATATCATTCTTTACGACAGGAATGCCATATTGATTCATCTTGACTTGGTAACGCATTGTTGTTCTTTCAATCATTAATATAATGTTGTTGGTCCTTACAGAATGTATTGTTGTTCAATTACAGCATATCCGTGCTGTAACACTCTTTAATTGGTATTACTGAATTCATCTTAGAGACTATATTTCCTTGCAATTGCTAAATATATGAACATGGTTGTTCCATTAACAGTCGTATTCTTTATAATTGAGACTGATAATCGGATTACCAAGATCAGATTACTATTAAGGTGTGCCGTGTGTTAAGTCATTGTGTATTTATATTTGAGTTTCAAGCATTGTTTCATATTCTATCATTAATCAATGTTGTTCTATTTTTGTGTGATGTCCGATTTATTCTTAGAGTAAAGATTGCTATTAATTTGGCTTTGTTGTTGTTCATTTCTATTAATTAGAGTTTGTTGTCCAGATTCCTTTAATTACAGTTTGCTGCCCATTTACCTTGTTGTTCATTTATTTTGATTAATTGCAAGAGTTTGCTTTCAAAGAGTTTTCCTAGTTTACATTCAATAGCATCTTTAGTTCAATTTCGATTTCCTTTTAATTGCTTTAAAGCAACATTGTCAACTGTAGAGAACATTGGTTATTGCTTCCTCGTTCCCAAATTGATTTTCTTGTTCCGGTTTGATTTCAATTGCATCAATATCTAGAGGAATGCGTTATTTTTACTATATCCTCGATTGATGGTTGTTTGAGTGAATGATTTAGTTTAGAACATTTCAGTTTCTTGCTGTTCCAATTAGATTTTGTTTCCAGCTTTCATTTACTTTTGCATTTTAAGCACTATACTGCAAAACATTTCTCTTGAGTAAATAGCCGCCTCATACTGAGTACACTCTTGAAATAAAAACTAGTCCCTGTGTTGATAATTAATGTCAAGGTAATTAGAAGTTAAAAAGACACATTTTTATCTCTCCATAGAATGCATCCCCTTTCACCTTTGTTTTTACTTATATTGGTCTTACAAGGATGTTATTGGATGTTATAGGGATGAAATTACATAATTGAGTAAATTGTCATAATTATCTATCAAAGTTTAGAAATTCTGAAACAATAGTTATGCCGTAATTGAGAAAAAAACCATAATTGAGAAGAAGGTTTTTAGTGAGTTGGTAAAATATCATAATTCAGCATGAAACTTGTGAGTGAATTATAATTGTTTGGATCAAATGCCATCAAGTCTATTCATGGGTTGTATCCACCGAAGTCACATGTCATTAAGCTTAACTTCTCATGGTCGTAGGTTTCTAGGTATATCCTTTTGAGTTTGGAACAAACCTATATAATGAGACCCTCTTAATGAGAGAGATATAGAGAAAGTATTTCTTAATTGTGCATGTATATTTCTACCAGACTTCTGTTGCATATGACAATAGCCTTATCTTGTTGTGAGTCAAAAGTTACACACCAAGGATTGAGGAGGGGACACTTATATCATGTGGTATAATTGTATTTATGTTTTGATCAAATAAAGACATGAATTATTTCTTTCCCATATAAGATTTTTGTTAATTTTATAAGTATTATTTGGATTTATTCTTGTACATGCAGACCTACCCTTTGCTAAGGAGAAACAATTTCTTTGTTTAGTTGTGATTGTATACTAGGGATTAGATCTAGGAGCAAGGAGTAGGGTCCTCTACTTGAAGCGAGATATCCAGAGTTGCCTTCAAGATCTACGGTCGTCATCGACCTGCAAGGAATTAGGTGCACATTATTTCCATGATTAGATAGATCATTTGCACGTACATGTCTTCAATCCTTACATTTCACATGCATTGCACCCAAATGTTGTTAAGCCAGAGGGCAAGATCCATGGATCAACAACTCCTTGTCTCTTGAGCATTTCTTGAGAAAACAACCTTTTTACAAAATATATGGTAATAAAACAACTCAATTCAAGATCTTAAATGTCTTGTTGATTGTAATATTTTTTATCATTTAATTCCTTTATTCATGTGGTCAACTTCTAAAAATAATATATTTGTGCATATCGATTGGACATTGTAATTATATATTTTTGTCTTGGACTTTTAAACCATTTCATGTATAGCCATTGATTTTACTAAATTAATGTCTTGCAACATTATTTTTCACAAAGTGCCCGAATATTAAGCACTTTTTATCAACATTTTGTTATCACCTAGATTTGCCTCAGGTTGAAGAAGGCAAGCTTCTAGGGTAACCACAAACCAAGCTTAACCTCGTAGCTAGCTCTACCAGGCCAGGAGAGGGCTCTCTCCTTATGAATCTCAGTCACGATGACTGGATCAAGAACAAGATTTTATGCTAGGTATAGTAGCTCAAGGGTTTTGATTGAATTTGTTGGTGTTTTTTCTAGATCAGGAGGAGACGGGCAATCTTGGGTGTGGGAAACTAAGGTAAAATCGCAGGGGATTCTATGGGGCAAGGTAGGTATGATCGTAAACACCTTAAAGTTTGATGGGGTAAGGCTAGACTGGTGAGGAGATAATAAGGGCTTGATCAAGTCAAGAATCCTTCCCAAAAAGAGGAAAACATAAAATAATGGTGTTTTTCCAGAGCAGAGCATTAAAACCTAATGTATTCCACCTATCTCACCTGAAAACAATCAATCAGAAGAGACTACATGAAAGAGGCATACATAAATAACATGAGAACAAATTAATAGAAGAAGAAAAACATGCTGAAGGCAATACCACAGGAATCCCATAAAAATAGCTGCAACTTTATTAGCTTCCTACCAAAACGGTTACAAAATTATAAGTGTTTAGTACATGAGCATCCAGCTGACAGTTGAATACAACCCTTGCAAATGAGAAAGAAAATACATAATATAGATATTGCAATCCCTCATCCTAACCATCAGGGGTTGAAACCATGAGAAGAGGAGTTGTTTCAACCATTTCCAAACAAGGACCAATAAGCAGTCAATCAACTTGCCTCTAAAAGTAGGGAAACTGATTCATTGACCCCAAAACCACCTCAAACTGATGAATCTACCCTCTAAGATCATTTCACTATGACATTTACATGCCAAGTCATTAATTATAATCATAAAATCATCCATGATGATAGAGAAAGTCAACTTGCAGTGAATGAAGGCGAAAATTTGATTTTCTCGCAAACTCGGCAAAAGCACAGTGCCATTAGCCAAAAGCGTATCGCCGCTTTCCATCCACTTTTGGAGGCCTTACCCTTAGCCAAATTTAGCCCAAGATGGCTCATTGGAAAGGTCTTCCAGTATAATATTTGGAACAACTTGAATTTTTGCATTTGGAGGTCATTTTCCCCCTAAAAACGGAAATCTCCCAAGGTTGTTTCTGTGTGTCCAAAAAGACGCAAAGAGGTCATTTTTTAGTAGTTGTGGACCTTTTGGTGACCTTGTTTTGCTCCAAAACTTCTAAAATTTTCTGGGATGAATGCTCTCATCATTCTGAATCCAAATATATAAATTTTCCCTCCATCAAGTGCTCCAGGGAAGAGCACAGCGCTGGTGGCGCTGTGCTTTTGGGCCGGTTTCTGTTTTGAAAATTGCAAAATTTGAAAAATGCAAAAAATCATCAAAACTTGCCCAATTTTGGCATGGGACACCACCATCGGCTGCTTTGATGATCTAGTCAGGCTTCACCTAATATATTCAACTTATCTTGCTCCTTTTTTCTCTTTAAAGCCTTCCTCAACCTAGCTTTAAGTTTCCTGATCCTTATGTTACAGATTTTGTTGCGGGTCAAGTAATGGTAGACCATGTGGCGAAGCATCTTCTTATCCCTGTTGGCCTTCTCAATGAGTCCTTCAAGGTGTATTTTGACCCTCTCAAGCCAAGTTTCCCTATCATTTTCAATCTCTTGCTCAATTGAAGTCAATTTGACAGGAACCTCCTTGGCCTTTCGCCTGTTTTCTTTGATCATTTGCAACTCCATGAGGACTTGCTTGTCACTCAATTGTTTGTTTTCCTGCTCTAAATATTTTATGATGAACTTAGATCTCTCTAAGTTATCTTTCAAGGATTGTATTTTCGCTTCTTGTTCCTTTATGATAATGTCTGTGATAGTCTTCGAATCCTGAGCTTCCAAATCAATAGTGTCAACTCCATGATGGGTAAAGTGTTGTTGCGGCTCCTCATGCTCAACAAGATTGAAATCTCTTTCCTGCTCATCACTAAGATCCTCTTCTTGCACCTTTCCCTTGCCCTTGCTTTGCTACTCAACCTGTACCTATTTTGTTGAAGAAGAAGGCACAGCGCCTTCCACACCTAGTGGAGATAGCATTTTCCTGTGGCCTAATGATGAAGGCAAGACCCCTTCCACACCTTGTAGAGATAATACTTGCCTAGCAACTGCGAAAAGTTTCCTAGTACCCCTCTTATATGTCACAAACACTGGCACTCCAACAGTTTCAGTCTCTTTGACTTTTTCATGGATTGAAGGTCCACCTTCTTCAGGACGTACTGATGAAAAGATTTGTGGGCCTTTAAACATCTCATCAGAAATGAAAGTCTCCCATGGAATGTTAAGGAGGCTCAAGTGGTGAAGAACAATGATTTTGATCAAAGAGTAATGGGAAATGCTATTCAACTGCTCGGGGTATGGCTTTCTCTGTACAATATGTGCCACCTTCTCAATGTTTCTAAACATGAAGAAAGGGAGATTCATCATCTTTACTCTAGTGAAATGCGTGAGAAGTCTAATGTCGTAGGCATACAACTCGGAGAACCTATCTTCACAAGTGAAGTACTTGATAATGATTTTCATTAATGGTGCATACCTATCTTCCAAAAGCTTGAAGGGGAATACTCTCTTCATTTTGTCTTTGTATCTAGCCTTGATGTCAGGCTCATAGTACTCCTCATCAATATCCTGACCTTTGTAACAATTTTCACCCACATCTGGAATTCCTGTAGCCTCTGAGATGACAACTGGTGATATGGTGAAGGTTATTTCGCAAGGATTACTTCAATACTGTGCAAATGAGTCACAAATAGCCTAGCCAACTCATGATGAAATCTGAGTCTTTCTATCATTTATAAATAATAGCATGCCTGGTGTTTAAAGCAAGAAATAGAAAGTGGAAAAGCTTGTAACTCCCTCAAACTAGTGGGCTCTTCTTTGAGAGTTCTTCCGCCTTTAAGATACTTCCTCTGCTGCTTATGTTTCTCCATGGAACTATCACTGAGTGCCTCTTCCTCATAGTCATATTCACTGTCTCTTTCCATTGTTTTTCTGTGACTGTGAACACTTATGGTTTTATATGGATAATGATGGGATAGCGTGGAGGAATGAAATGAATAGAGAGAAGATGAAGGAATATGTGAGAGTATGATGTGTGAACAAGTTTTTAGGGATGAGTACGGTTTTAGGGAGAGTGGGTAGGGTTTGTAGGGTTGATGGAGAATGTAAGTAGGAATTTAGAGAAAATGTATGAAGGGAATGGGATTTAGGAAATATGGTATATAGGAATTGGGTTTAGTGAACAATGGCAAGTAGATAGGGTATATAAACACTAGTGATATGAGGAAAACTAGGGTTTCACCCTAGAAGCTAGGGTTTTGGATTTGAAAAATTCAAAACACCAAACTTGGCAAACAAAACCCTAAAACATAATATGTAATAGATGAACTTACTTGTAAGAGAGAGAAATTACAAGTTTCGAGGTGAACTGGCAGTGTGGGAACGATCTGGGCTTGGCTGGGCAAAAACTCAGTGCCTCACATAGGTGCAAAGCACCACTCTGAAAGTGAAGCGCCTGTGTAAAATTACACAGGAAAACGCTACCAGGTGCGCAACGCCAACTCAAAAACACAGCGCCCTCTCAAAACCGCAATGCCGCTGACATTTTCCCAAAAACACAGCGACGTACTTGTATTTGCCTACTTTTGCTTGAAATCGACCCTTAGCTCTCCTTTTGGTACTTTGAACCTAAACACTAGCATAATGAAATGACAAATACAAGGATGGATTTATATATCTTTCAGTTTTGGATTTTTTGTTGGTGAAAATCCACTTTTATAATGTCTATCTCCTTTTTCCAATACTCTGTTTTTTGATGCTTGGTTTCTTTGCTTTGATAGGTGGACTGATGCTCAAATTATTTTGACTTTTTGGAGTCGCAATACTTTAGCAACGTCACCAAATGTCCAGGAGTAGCATGGAACCATTATTACATATGATAACATTAAAATTACATCAAATTTAAAGATGAAATACAAATGAACTAGTTTTGAGGTGAGAACTTCATTAAGCTTACAAATTAACAAATTATGAATTTCTGATCATTATTGACCTCCTCATGTCTTTGATGACCATTAGTAGTGATAATCACTTAATTTTGATCATGGTGGAAACCCTATGTAATTGATGAAATGAACTGAAAATGAGCATGAATCATGACTGAAAGGTATGAAAGGAGGTCAGCAAGTACATATCATGAGGGAAAAACTGAAAGAAACCCTAGCATCAGTAGATCCATGACCTAATGGAATGCCACCTCATCAGAATGGGAATCTGGTATGAAATGCAAAAGAGTAAATTTTGATCACTGATAGCAGTGTGAAGACACTCACACTAACACATTCATCATAAGAGTACAAGTAAATTTCACCCAGTGGTTCATGAAGACTACATACACTTACGGCATGTACAATATAAAATTTTTATTTCAAATAATCATTGATATCCAATTCTAAATTATTACCCTCATCTACAAAACCTTGTATAAGAGATATTTTAACCCTCTTCCACAAGTTCTACTCTCTATGCAAAATTACTACCAATATAATTCCAATAAATAGTGATATTAATGAAAAAAATTACAATATCATTTTGAATTCCCTTATCAACATATGTTAATATTATTTGGTTCCAAAATACACCCAAATGTGAATAAAATACTCATTTCCATTTGAACTTGATGAACATACTATTTCAATTAATAACCTTTCTTGACTCGTATTGTTTTAAAATCTCCTGATATTTTTAAAATAAATCCATTTATTATCCATTTACTTTCCATTCTCTACTAATAAAAATATATATTATCACTTAATTCAGTACCGTATAAAATTTAAATTAACAAAGAGTTTAGATATTGTGTTGACTTCTTCTAATTTAACAAGATAACAATATTTTACCTTTTCGCTTACTAAATACAAAGACTCATCCACTCAAAAGTATGAAAACTTTTCATCCATATTAAAAACGAAAATGGCCTACAAAACCCTAGAATTCCAGACCACATACTGTAAAACAAATTAGTATTTATACCCTATCTACTATTCCTTTTCCTATGTGTACTTCTAAATATATGCTTGAAAATATTTCAGTTTTACCTTCTCACGTGCACTTTTTGAATAGATATATGATTTTGGGCACTATAATGGAAATATCTGAATAAATGTAAGTTTACTTCGTTCATTATTAAAGAAATAATAGTGGCAACTAATTTAAACCTATTGTAATTTTTTCCTAACTAATTTCATTAAAAAATAATTTGATCACATATCAACAAACAATTGAGTGTATATATATATATAATCACTGGTTAGTGGAAAATCGGCTGCAGCTCTACTTCGTTCTTTATTAAACGAATAATAGTGGCAACTAATTTAAACCTATTGTAATTTTTTTCTAACTAATTTGATTAAAAAATAATTTAATCCCATATCAACAAACAATTGAGCGTATATATATATACATATATATAATCACTGGTTAGTGGAAAATCTGCTGCAGCTCTAATACCACTTAGACTAGATCTAGCAGTCTATTTCATGAAAATATATATTATAGACATGTAAAGTAACTCCTAATAATACAGATTTTAAACAAGTGCTACCATGATTTATATATTCAATTGTTTGGTTGATATGTGGTCAAATAATTTTACTAGTGCCATTAGTTAAAAAAAAGAGCAATACTTGTAGGTGAGTGGCCACTCTTATTCGCTTAATCAAGAAAGGAGTAAAATTGCAATTCTTCAGATAATTCCATACTAGCAGGAAATTATATATATATATATAATATATATATATATATATAATATATATATATATATATATATTGCATGAAAGAATGTAAAATTGGAATATTTTCAAGCATTTATTTAAAACTACACATAAAAAGGGAAAGAGTGGATAGGTACAACTACTAATTGGTTTTACTGTGTGGCTTTTATAATTCAACGGTTTCGGTAGAACATTTTTTTTTCAATGCGGATGGAAAGTTTTTATATTTTTGAGTGAGGGATTTTTGCTTCCAATCACTTCAAAAATATTTTTAATTTGTCAAATTATTTTTGGAAAAAAGTCTACACAATATTTAAACTCTTTGTTAATTAAGATAAACCATATATAAGGGTACTGACTTAAGTGGCAAGATAACATATAGTAGTTTTACTGTGTGGCTTTTATAATTCAATGATTTCGGTAGACCATCTTATTTTTCAATATGGATGGAAAGTATTTTTGAGTGAGGGATTTCTGCATCCAATAATGAAGAGAAACAATAAAAAAAAAAAATTTGTCAAATTATTTTTGGAAAAAAGTCTACACAACATTTAAACTCTTTGTTAATTAAGATAAACCATAAGGGTAAACCATATATAAGGGTATTGACTTAAGGGGCAACATAACATATTCTTATTATTAGAGGAGGAAAAGTAAAAGTGAATAGATAGTAAGTGGATTTATCATAAAAATATTAAGGGATTTTAAAACAATACAAGTTAAGTAAGGTTATTAATAAAATTGGTATGCTTTTCAAGTTGATATGGAATATGAAAAGTAAATGTATAGTAAGTGGATTTATTATAAAAATATTAAGGGATTTTAAAATAATACAAGTCAAGTAACATTATTAACAGAATTGGTATGTTCTTCAAGTTGAAATGGAAATGAACATTTTATTCACATTTGGGTGTGTTTTTGAACCAAACAATAGTAGCATATGTTCATTAGGTGATCGAGAATGAGATTGTAAGAATTTCCATCATCGTGGCATTTTTGCTATAACTTTTTTCTGTGACGTTTCAGAAGTTGAAAAAAAAATCCATTTGAAAAGACATCGTGCTAAATCTCGGGTCCGAATTTCAGAGCATTTTGCGGTATAATTGCGGAGATATGTTATGAGGAAGTTAGTCTTTTTGCAGACTCCTGAATTACATTCCAAACAGGTGACCTTGGGAAAATCGTCATAACATTTCCTCTGAGCATTGGATTGAAATTTCGTAAAAGGGTGCAGAAAGAGGATGGACTATAGTTTCTTCTATTTATCTTTTAGAGCCAGAGGTCGAAACAGTGACTCGTGGAACGTCGTACAAGTTCGCTCTACTGAATTAGTCTATAATGAGGTCATTGTGGGATAATTGGCATAACTCTTCTTTGGAGAATCCAATTGGGGTCAGACTGCTAGCATTGGAAAGAGGACACAGAGGGCTACCACAGGTCGCAATTTCAGAATTAGATGATAGGAAATTACAGAGATACATCAGAGGCAATATCGATCTCCTACAAAGTCAAAAAAGATGTGTATATTTTTTAAAATGTTTGGTTAAGCTTGATTTGAAAATTTATTTTGAAGGAATTCAAAGGGCATAGTGAAGCATTATTATCAGTAATTGATGCCCTGGAGAAAAAAATGGAAACACCTAGTAGGCGACCTGAAAGCTCTAGCATGACTCATGAAGAAGAGGAAGAAATGCAACATGATATATCAAAATTACGAGAGCAAGTGCAACAAGTGTCACTTGCACACAAAGGAATAGAATCTAAGATGAATTGTTTAAAGAAAGGTGTAGAAGCTAAGATGAATGACATGGAAGCTAAGATGAATGACGTGGAAGATAAGATGGATGATTTAAAGATAGATTTGAAAATAGACATGGAAGAATTGAAGATAAATATGAATAAGTTGCTACAAGAAAGGGTCACTAAGGGTGAAAGGGTAGTAAAGGAAACTCATGATGAGAACAAGAGAAATGTTAATCATGATTCCATAGACACTAATGTTGGATCAAAGACCCACCATATTCCAAAAATCAATATGAGAAAGTTTGATGGTAAGGATCCCGCAACATGGATATTACAGATGGAGCAATTTTTCGATCTCAATAATGTGCAAAACACACAAAAGGTACGTATAGCAACTTTATATTTGGAACCAAATCAGTTTGTATGGTATCAATGGCTTTGCTCTCGTAAACAATTTATCACTTGGGCAATTTTTACGGAAGAATTGATAGCACATTATGAGGATACAAAAAGCAACACTTTTTTTAGCCAATTGATAAGTCTCAAACAAAAGGGTTCAATAATGGAGCACATTGAGGAGTTCCAAAAATTGAACATAAGGGTAAAAGATATTCCAGAGGAGCATAGGATTGATGTGTTCATAGGGTCCTTAAAGGATAATATCCAACATGATGTTAGCCTTTGGTAACCTGATTCATTAAAGAAGGCATTCAGGATAGCAAGAAAAATGGAAAGCAAAATTATCGCAAGCAGGAAGCATACCACTCACATCTATAAAGAGGGAAGTGGTGTTGATACTAGTCTTCACATCCTATAAGGTTGACACCACAACAATTGGAAGAAAAAAAAGCAAAAGGGCTTTGTTACAGTTGTGATAGCAAATACACTAAAGGTCATAAGTGTGCTGAGAAGAAATTATTCTACATACATTGTGAAGAGGAAGAAGAAAAGGAGCAAGAAATGGCAAAAGAAGAGGATATACTCCAGTAACAAAGCCTAGATGAAGAAAAAATGAATCCAACCATATCTTGTAATGCATTGGCGGGAATTACCACTCCTCAAACTATCAAGATAAGAGGACAAATCAAGAAAAAGGTAATAGTGTTGATTTATTCAGGAAGTACTCACAGTTTTATTCATTGTAAGATAGCAAAAGAATTGAATTGCTTCTTATATCCAACACCAGAATGTCAAGTGATGATTTCAAATGGAGGAACAATAAATTGCTCTCGAAAGTGCCATAATATCAAGCTAACCATGAGAGAATATGGGAACCAGAAGCAGTCACAGAACAAGAACTCGACAGCTACGAAACCGATCAATTTCAAAGTATCTTATCAAGTGGAAGAACTTATCTGCTGAAGATTCCACATGGGAGGATGAGAATTTTATACAAAAGCATCCATAACTACTCAAGCGTTGAGGACAACACTTTTTTTGAAGGAGACTCCTTCTATGTTTCATGTTTAAAGAAGGTTATAGGCGATAAACTACCAATTCAAACAATATTGCCAGAATTTGACAAGGAAGGAAAAATTATATTGGAACCAGAAGCAGTCACAGAAACAAGAACTCAACAGCTACGAAACCGATCAATTTCAGAGTATATTATCAAGTGGAAGAACTTATCTGCTGAAAATTCCACATGGGAGGATGAGAATTTTATACAAAAGCATCCATAACTACTCAAGCGTTGAGAACAACACTTTTTTTGAAGGAGAGGAGCATGTTGGGTCCCCATAATACTAGTGATTACCTCATTACTATTGTAGTTGTACCCCTTATTAATATTGTTGTGCCCATATTGTTACTATTGTGCCCCATAGAAGTCCACTATTATTATTATCATGCCCTTACATTATTATTGTTATGTAGGCTTTGATTATGTTACGACCCCTTAGACTCCTATATATAGAAAGGAGGTCTTTTCATTTGTATCATCCAAGAATTGTTTATTTATGTAATGTAAAGGAGATTGCCCCCTCGAAGAGGCTGAATTCTAAGGTGTTGATCTATTTTTTCTATCTTTTCTTGAGCTAGTTTCATAACATAACAATAGGGGGTTGCACTAATATTAACAATAATGGGAATACAATAGTATTATAGGGACCTAACATGCCCCTCTCCTTTAAAAAAGTGTTGTCCTCAATGCTTGAGTAGTTTTGGATGCTTCTGTACAAAATTATCATCCTTCCATGTGGAATCTTGAGTGGGTAAGTTATTCCACTTAATGAGATAGTTTGAAATTAATCGATTCCTTCTTTGTCAAGTTGTGGCAACATTGTTAGAACTGGGAGCTTGTCACTGATAACCTTATTTAAGCATGAAACATGGAAAATTGGGTGTACTCGAGAAGATGTACGCAACTCCAGTTTGTATGTGAAAGTACCAAAGTTTTGCAACACCTTGTAAGGATGATAGTAATTGGGTGATAATTTATTACCATTCTTAGCTTTCTTGTGGGACATTTGTTTGTATGGTTGTACCTTAAAAATACCTAGTCACATACATCAAAACTTCTTGCACTGTGATCTTGATAGGTCTGTTGTTTCATTCGATTTTTTGCTAGAGTGAGGTTATCCTTTAACAGTTAGAGAACTTGTTGTTTGATGCTCAATGTGATATTTTGCTACATAAACCTTAGAAGTTTCTCCTAAAGATGATGTGAAAGATGGTGGATGATATCTATAAAGTGCCATAAATAGGGTCATGTTTGTTCTAGTATGCAAGAAAGTGTTATATCCCCATTCAGCTAGAGGTAACCACCTGACCCATTGTGTTTGTTTATCCAATACAAAGAAATGAAGATATCCTTCCAAACATTTGTCCACTATCTCAATTTCCCATCAGATTGAGGATGATAAGGTGAGTTATGAGCTAGTTGAGTACCAAGACAAGAAATAAAATCCGTCCAAAAATTTCTAGTGAAAATGGGATCTCTATCACTTACAATAATCTTTGGGTTTCCATGAAGCTTTTGAATTGTTTCCATAAATCCAATAACAACTGTAATGGCTTTAAAAAAATGAAATAATGCAAAAGAGTGTGCATACTTGGAAATCCTATCAACTACCACCATTATGACACTCTTTTCTTAAGACTTGGGTAAACCTATGATAAAATCCATTGAGACCTCCTCCCAATGTTGACTTGGAATGAATAAAGGTTGTAACATACCCAATGACTTAATTATCTCAACTTTATTTTGTTTGCAAACCAAACATTCTGCCAAAAACTTTTGAATATTAGATTTAAGGCCATCCCAAACAATCCATTTTTGAACTTAGGGTAAGGTTTCAAAAATTCTAAGTGCCCTCCTAAGGGAGAGGTATGCAATTCCAAAAGAAGCTTTTTCTTGAGATGGGATATCTTACAAATATATAAGCGACCTTTGTACGATAATGAATCATTTTTCCAATTAAATGTATTAGATGTACTAGGATCTTGCTGCAACTTTTGAATGGGTTCCCACACCTCTTCATCATTCTTCCATTCATCCCTTGCTTTGACTATCCAATCAGGCTGGATAATAGAAATTGCATAAAGAAATTCTTGCACGTCCTCATTCTTTCTTGAGTGTGCATCTACAACAAAATTTTGCTTCCCTTTTTGTAGATGACTTCAAAGTCATAACCCAACATCTTTGTGACCCGTTTTTGTTGCTCTTCGGAAGATAATTTTTATTCCAAAAAGTATTTAACACTATCATGATTTGTTTTCACCTTGAAGTGTCCTCCCATTAGGTAAGGTCTCCATTTCTTTAGTGCATGTAGTATTGCAAACATTTCATTCACATAAATAGATTTGCATAAATATTTTCCTTTGATTGGACGATTTTCAAAAGCAATGGGTCTTCCTTGTTGAATTAAAACAACACCAATTCCATTTCTTCACGCACCACATTCCACCTTACAGGTTTTTTTGAAGTTAGGTGTACCTAAGAACGGTGCTTGAGGTATTTCCTCTTTATGATGTTCAAAGCCCTTAGTTGCTTCTATAGTCCAATGCATCTTTCTACAGTAGTGTTGTTATTCCCCCATAATTCTTAAAAAACTTGTGATAGTACACTGTCAACCCGAGAAATCCTCGAAGATGCTTTATGGTTGTGGGGATTTTTTGTTCCTTAATGGATTTAATTTTTTTAGGGTCTACCTTAACACCCTCATGAGATACAATATGACCCAAATATTCCACCTCTTGTACTCTAAAGAAACATTTGGAGGCTTTTGCTTATAGTTTTTTGTCCTCCAATGATTTGAGCACTCTATCAACATGTTGAACATGATAATTCCAATACTTCTTGTTGATTACTATACCATCAAAAAATACTAACACTAATTTTCTAAGGAGAAGTTTAAAAGTAGAATTCATCAAACCTTGAAATTTTGAAGGTGCATTCGTAAGGCCAAAAGGCACAACCAAAAAATTCATAATGACCCTCATGAGTTTTGAATGTTGTTTTTAGAATGTGTTCAGTCTTCATTCTAATTTGATGATATCCTCAATGAAGATCCAGCTTGGTGAAGTAATTTGGTCCATGTAATTCATCCAACAATTCATCAATGATATGAATGGGAAGTTTATCTTTAAGCGTGAGTTTGTTGAGATCCCTATAATTCAGACACATCCACCATGATCCATCCTTCTTGTGCTGCAATACTATTGGAGAAGAGAGAATTTTGACTAGGTTGAATTACACCAACCTTTAGCATTTCTACAATGATACGTTCCATTTCACTCTTTTGGGCATAGGGATATACGTAAGGTCTGGCATTTGGCAAAAAACTTCCTAGAATCAAATGAATAGCATGATCATGATAACAGATAGGTGGGAGGCCTTTCAGAGTCTCAAAAACCTTGGAATGCTTGTCCAAGGCTTTTTGGGGATCTGGAGAAATAGATGATTTTGATGTTTAAACCTCTAGTGAGCATAATTTTGCAATTACACCTTGTTATTATTTCTTCAGAAGATTTGTCATGCCATTAGAGTTGATTTTCTATCTTGTTTTCTCTATGATACCCCTTAATTCAATTTCCTTTCCTTCCCAAAACAAATTCAGGAAATGTTCTTGAAAATTAAAATCTATTATCCCCAAAGATTGTAACCATTGGACTCTTAGTACAACATCAACACCACCCATTGGAATGGAAGGCAATGGAATATTCAATACATATTCTCCCATGGTTAGCTTGATATTATGGCACTTTCCAGAGAAATTTATAGTTCGTCCATTTGCAACCATCACTTGACACTGAAGTGTTGGATGTAGGAAGCAATTCAATTATTTGGCTATCTTACAATGAATAAAATTTTAAGTACTACATGAATCGAATCAATCAACACTATTAAATTTTTCTTCTTGATGTATCCTTCTTTCTTGATGGTTTGAGAAGTTTTAATTCTTGTCAATTCATTGCAAGATATCGTTGGATTCATTTCTTCTTTCTCTGAGTTGGTTCCTGGTGTATATCCTCATATTTTAATGTTTTTTGTTCCTTTTCTTCCTCCTCTTGACACTTATGACCTTTACTGTATCTTCTATCACAACTGTAACAAAGCCCTTTTTCTCTTTTTTCCTCCAATTGTTGTGGCATCAACCTTGTATATTTTGGAAGGCTAGTAGTCGTAACACTTCCATCTTTATAGTTGTGAGTGGTAGACTTCCTTGTTACCATAATTTTTCTTTCAACTTTTCTTTCCACCTTGAATGCCTTATACAATGAATCAAGTTCTCAAAGGTGAACCTCATGTTAGATGTTATCCTTCAAAGTCCCTATAAGTACATCAATCTTGTTATACTCTAGAATATCAGTTACCCTAATATTCAATTTTTGGAATTCCTCAATCTGATCCGTCGTTGAACTCTTTTATTTGAGATTTATCAATTGGCTAAAGAATGTGTTTCTCTTTGTATCCTCATAATGTGCTATAGTTTCCTCCTTAAAAATTTACCAATTGACAAGTGGTTTGTGAGAACAAAGCCATCAATATCATACAAATTGATTACGTTCTAAATATAAAGATGGAATGCGTAGCTTTTATCTATGTTGCACATCATTTAGATAAAAATATTACTCCATCTATAATATCCATGTTACAGTATCCTTGACATAACACTTCCTCGTATCTATATTTGGAAAGTGGTGGTTCTTAAACCACATATTGGAGTCTCTAAAATCATAATCCATATTCCTTTTTTCCCCACCATGATTTTCATGGATTACCTTGTCACCACTGGGAAGCCTTTTTGCGACAACTTTGTCAAACCTTCCTTCAAACCTTCCATGTTTTCTTTCGAACTGTCCATCTTAGCTTCCATGTCATTCTTCAAACCTCCCATGTATGGTTTCAAACCATCCGTCTTAGCTTCCACGCCATCCTTCAAACCTTCCATGTCTAATTTTAAATCCTCCATGTTCCCTTTTAAGCCATCCATGTCCAATTTTAGTTCATCTTTGGTTGGTCTTTGTGAAAGTGAAATTTGTTGCACTTGGTCCCACAATTTTAATATATGAGGTTGCAATTCTTCCACTTCATGCACCATAGTAGAGTTTTATGAGGGCTTAATGGGTGTGTATTTGTTTTGTTTCGGATTCATTTTAAAACCCAATACTGATATCTATGCTTCAATATGCCTTTGGAATCACTTCAGACTGATTTTCCAAACAAATGTTATGTAAAATTTAAAACAATACACATTTTTTTTTGTTTTTTAGTAGCTTGATATAGAAGCTCTTGTATCTTTGTAATTTTATATTGCCAAGGTCTAAAATTTAATTATATGGTATAACTCTAAGTCTTCTTTCCAACCCCAAAATCCGTATCGAGATTGGATTCTTAAAAAAAGTGATATACCCGGTCTCCCACGATGACTTGATTATAGACTGGTTCAGTACATAAAACTCGTACGGAGTGCCACGTGTCACTATTTTTAACTTCGGCCCTAGGTCACCTATTTCAGATTGAATTCTAGAGCTTTCAAAAACCATAAATTCCTCAAATCATATCTCAAAAAAAATGCAGCAAAACAAGCTTTGAAAGTTTTACACGAAGTTCACGAAGATTTCGGCTCCACATGGCCAAAATTTCAACTTCTTAAGCCTCGTAGAAAAAAACGATATAGCGAAAATGCCAAGATGTCATGTTTGAAGAAGCAGAACCCTAGAATTCAAAGCTCTGATACCAAATGTTATGCAACCATCTCACATAAAGATATATCAATGACTTAAAAATTATCCTCTTCGGAGGGAAAACCTTCTTTACATTACATAAATGAACAAATCTTGGATTATTCAAATGAGAAGACCTCCTTGGTATATATAGGAGTCTAAGGGGTCACAATGCAGTAAGAGCCTACATAACAATAATAATGTAAGAGCACAAGAATAACAATAGTGGGCTTCTAAAGGGCACAAAAATAACAACATGGGGGGTACATGGGCACAACAATAACAATAAGGGGTTATATTAATAACAATAAGGGGAATACATTAGTATTATAGGGGCCTAACAAGAAACTACATATTTTAGGTTGTTTGCGGTAGATTTATTATAAATATTTATTTATAGCAATGATACATGACCACTTCAACAATACAGAATGAGTATATTGGTCTTATTACTCCAATATTGTTAATTAAGGGAGGTAAGAACAAGTAATTTTTCAACATTCCTTCATATTTAAAAAGATTATTTATGTGTGGCATGTATACCCAATTTCATGTTTAAATATATCCATAGATCCTCTGGAAATAAATATGAAAATGTGCACAAGCAATATATATTACTATATTTACCATTTTAAGTAGAATTTCCTAGTTTTTTTGGTGCTAGAGAGTTCATCACAACATATTTGATAATAATATATTAAAAATTTAAAAATTCTACACTATTAAAGTTTTATTAAACTTATGTAACTATAAATTTAACTATAATTAGTGCATGCATGCTAATGTAAATTATGTAAAAAAATAGAGAATGAAAAAATAAGCTCACACACACATAAGACACAACATATGCTCCGAGAAACCCTTTCCGCAGAAACCCAACTAGAAGGTGAGGCCACTTTGCTCTCTTTCTCTGTCTAGAAATATGGTTGAAGTTGTAAAGAAGTAATGTTTGTTGCCAATGGGCTGCTATACTATACAAATCCTCTATGTTTGCTCATCCTCCTATCTCTCCTTGCCATCTTAGCTCATCTATGGAACAAAATGCTCTTGAAAAAATGGAACGCCTCTTCCTCCTACTGGCCCGGTTATAACAAAGCCCGATAGCCTACTATTGGTTAGGTTTGACCACATCAAATCTTAATTAGAGCTACAATATAGACTCCTATAGAGTCTTTTACATCACAAACGTGTGGATATTCCCTTTTCCAAGAATAATGGGGGCTAACATGGCATCCTCCCGAAATATAAGTGTGAAAATATGAAGGTCAACTTCTAAGTGGCATAACCTTTGAATATGAACTTCGATTGACATGCTTCTTGCATCGTTGGAAAGATCTCTATGTGCAAAACAACATAAGAAGGTGGTTCCCTGTAGCGGAAAAGTTGTAACCCCAAAAAATGTTTTTTTATGCCTCAAAACACTTCGAGAAGGTTTCAAACCCCATTTTGCAAAACTGGGTCCCACTGGTAAAAATGGTCCTGTAAGTTCAGAACTCCACTTTTTCCACTCTAAATGCCTTGAGATGGATGAAAAATAATATAATCATCCAATCCATATCACACCTCCCCATTTTGGGAGGCTTTTAGTCCCCGAAATATTTTGCTAAATGAAGTGAGGAAATTTTTCCTCCACCTTCTCTCTGGTGTACCATTTAGCTTTGCCTGGATGTTGTCCCTTCAACCCAATCTTCCAAGGGTCTTGCTACCCCTTGCCTTGTAGTTATGTACCTATTCTAAGAAAATATATCTTTTGTCAACTCTACCTGACCGCCTGGTGCCAAATACTCCACATAAGGTAGGACCTATTTGTCTTCCCGATCTAGCATGGAAGGCTCCTAGAGTTTCAAATTCTCTAGATTCACAACTGAGTAAATGTGCATGTATGGTGGTAAAATGAGTTGATAGGAATTATCACCCACCTTTTCTAGTTTCCTAAACGGACCATACCTCGGTGCCTTGACTTTCTTACCAGGACCCTGTAGCCTCTTCATGTTCAATTGTAGCCATTCGTTGTAACCCACCTTCAACGATTTCTCTATTCTGTGTTGATCACGCCTGACCTTATACTTCTCTTGTGACTTCTGCAATGTTTCTTGTACATGTAGATGGATTTTCCTGATCTTCTCTATAAATTTTTTAGCCCTCAAAGCATCTCTTGTAAGATCTTCCCTCACTCCTCCTTGTTTCCTATATGCAATATCCAAAGGTGAAAGTGATGAATATCCAAAACAAGTTTCAAATGGGGACTTTCTTGTAGAAGTGTGGATTGCTCTATTGTTAGAATGTTGTATATATACCAAATTTACATCCCAAGTCTTTGGATGCTTTGGGTTGTATCACCTCAAAAGTTGCACCAAAGTCCTATAAACTACTTTCGTCTACCATCTGTCCGTGGATGTATTGTTGTAGATCTCTTCAACTTTGCGTCCATCTTATCCCACAATGTAGTCTATCATACACTAATAAATCTTGTATCCCTATCTGAAATGATGCTCCATGGTATCCCATAGGTGACCCAGACTTTTCCAAACAACAAGTTTGTTGCTTATTATCTGCAGATGGTCTTTTTACAGCGCATCAAAACGCACATCTTGCTAAAGCTGTCAACTACCACAAACATGTAGTCATGTCCCTTCCTAGTTGTCAGTGAATCTCCCACAAAGTCCATGGAAATGCTTTCCTAAGGATGATTAGGTAAAGGTAAGGGATGATATAGACCTTGTTTCCTGTTTCTAGGCCTGTTCATACAACAAAGCGTGCATCCCCTTATGAACAAAGCTACCTGCTCTTGCATCTTCGGTCAATAGACATAACTATGCAACTTATCCACAATCTTCCATACACCAATGTGCCCTGCAACAATGGACATGTGAGCCACTCTAATCATCTGCAGTTACTCACATTTTGGAACACATAACTTATCCAGCTTATAGAGTAACCCATCTTATAGATGGTAGTCAATGGAATTGTTTCCATTGCGCACATGACTCTGACTTTGTAACTACTGATACACCTCCTTGAAGGCCTCATCCTCTAAATATTCACCTCTATATGCATCATGGGTGAATGGCTCGATGTGCATAAGAGTCCCCAAATTTGTGATCTTTGACATGGGTGGCCTTGAAAGCATGTCGGCCAACTTGTTTGTGTTGCCCTTATATGTGATCATTGAATGGAACTGTTGTAAAATCCTCATCCACTTGTAATTCCTCGTCTGTTGTAGCTTACTTTGGGCCTGCAAGTACTATAACGACTAGTGATTTGTGTGGATTATTGTTTCCTTTCCCATTATATAGTGTTTCCACTTCTTCATAGCTTGCACCATGGCATATGTCTCCTTGTTGTAAGTATGAAAGTTGACAAATTTCAGGACCCTTCTCTAAATACATGAGAAGCGTTTAAATACTACTAACTAAATTTAAAAATAACTTATTACAAAAATGTAGGATACGGTTTAAATGACCGTCCCTCTTTTAGGCAAAAATAAAACAAAATTAATACTAACATTGAATCTAAAACTAAAACTAACAATTAACTATTTTTGTATCTGTTCCTTGAAATCACAAGCATTCAACATTTCCTTGAGAAGAGTCGGTTGACCAAATTCAGACATTAACTGAATTGCGAAAACGGAATCAGCAAGAGTTGGCACCATCTTCTCGACAGAATTGATGATACATTTGAGAGTCATGCACTGACTATGTGGTTTTACCAAATACACCCAATAAGAATCCTAATTCAACTTAGTTAATCTTTTGATTAATTCTGCCTCTTCTTGAGCCTTCTATCTCCAGCCTGTTTGCAATCGCTGAGCATATATACATACCATTTTGAAGATATTTCTGACAATTACCACTGGTTTTAGGGTTCAAGTTTTACTTTTTTACCTCTAACGTTCTTTCCTACAAATTTCTGGTCTTACAGGTGACTGAGAAATTAGAGGCTTTCCTTTTCAAGAAGTTTTGCTCAGCGATGCGTTATTAGGCACTAATCGCGCATTGGAAACTGTCTCCGTTTCGTGATTCGAGCTTCCCTGTTGCGATTTTTGCCTCTTGCACGCTTTTCTGTTAGCGGATATAAAGCTTAAATTTTGTGAAAATAATGATTCCGTAAGTTCTTGACCCTGAGTCTTAAATCGTTTGTTTTGATGTCAGCGTTGTCCAGTACCCATTTAACCATGTCCGTGTATGGAAGAATTTTTGGCCTCGCCGCTATCCGGTGCAAGAACGAGCAAGCTAGATTTGTAATACATGCCTCAGAAGACCCATGTGAGCCTGCAGTAGCTGTAACCTCCATTATTTTGGGATTCTCTTCTTCTAGTAGACTATACATGCCTTCCGAAGTAGTAATACCAGCGTCTCTATTACAGGCGGTGTCTGTATACAAGGGCGTCGTTTCTTTGTCTTCAGAATTCGGAGCCTTGCCTTTCTTTCCCATAATATCCTAAATGTTGCTTTGTATAGTTCTCTGTTCTTCGTTCCTATAGTTTACAAGTGAGGTGAGAATAATGATAATGAAAAGTGACGGGAAAGCTTTAAATGCCGAAGACATATAAAATATACCACCTTACGTGAAATGGCTCTTCGATAAGCACAAAACCATATTTCATTAACAGTTGGCAGCTAACTCATTAATTAGCATTAAAGCACATAACCAAGTATCGATTTACGGAAAAAAAGCTTTCTCAAACAACGAGCCCGAAAGATCCGCGATGAAGTCGTTTTTCGATTTGCTTCGCAATATCGCAAATCGCTGTGTCGCAATATCACAATACCGTTCTATCGTTCTATCGCAGTATCGTTGTGTCGCAATATCGCAATATCGCAAGAGCGCGACATATGACAATTATTTGGTAGTGTGTTTTCTCCGAAATGCGATTTGCAATATGTGCCATCGCATATCAGTGGTTTGAAGTTTTTCAGCGTAAGTGATGTTTGAGGCTGAGGCATGCGATGCGATATATGTTTTTTCATATGTAATCTCACATCGCGATCTCACAATCTTAGAGTTCATCTTGTAAGGAGGTATCCATTATCCTTTTTGCGATGCGATATGTATTAAGGAGTGATTTTATCTTACCTTATAATAAAACTTAAGCTTTTTAGATTTTTCAAGGGCATTTTCCTGAGTTTATGATGGTAAGTTTTATTGAAAAATGAAATACAAACACTAATTGATTTTAAAAAATTTTGACTAAGCGCCCCCACTTATTTAGTATTAGTAATAACACTAAATAAGAAAGGGGGTTATTGCTAGCCACAACAATTGGCGATTCACTTGGAACAACCAATTATCTCTGCTTTTCTTTTGAATTTTCTAAACTTCCAAAACATAAAATTTTCCAGAAATTTAAACTTTATTATAGAAAAACAAAGTACATTATGCTTTTACCTATCAATGGTATTTTGTTTCTTCTATTTTTAACTTTGATTATTTACTCCCTCAAGCTAGTTCTTGTATTTACATCAGTCACTACTTGGTTTATAAAGATATAAACAAAGCCTTCTCTGTAAATCAGTTTTAAATATGCTCATTTGTCATAGGTAGAGCCTTTGCTGCCAGCAGGCGTTTATAACCTTCACAGGGTTACCTGTTACCCAGCAATGATCCTATATCCTACTTAGAGAAATATACAATTTTCAAAAAGAAATCCATATCCACACTTATTTCTTTCATTTTATTTTTACTCTTAAAGAACAATGTCTTGGTTTGATAGCCAATTTATGACAGTGTCATTCACTTGATTTATAACTTTGTTGAACAAGCTGGCTCGTAATGAGACCCCTTGTCTTTTGATTGCAACAATCTTGAGTCATTGCCCTATTGTGGTATGGAGTATTGGCAAAGTTAGCAAGCTATAATATCTATGATCATGATAAGTCGGCTCCTGATGAGACCTCTTACTCTTGAAGTTAAAGTGTATCTTGGATTGTTCTCTGAACGTTGTAGTTTCCTAGGTGGGGAGGAAGTCATTGTTTCCTTAAGATAGCTCTAAAAGACAATGGTAGAGTTTTTTGGAAAGATCTTTTCTACAGAGAATCTTCGTTTTGTTATTGATACCTTTCATTGGACTGATATAAAACAGTTTCCCACTAAAGGTCATTTTTCATCAAAATTTACAAAGTTGAAACTAGTATCATTTTTAGCCCTAGAGCCTTTACCTGTATCTTTCAATAATAACGATCACTTTTATAAAAGAATTCTATTTATACAAGTGAAAAAACAAAATCTAAAAGAGAATTTGTGTCTTTTTCGTAATTCCCAAATGCAACCATTTACAACTAGTTTTATTATGGAAATAAAAACTAATCTACAAAATAGAAGAATGATCTCCTATGGAAAATATTTTGAGGATATGTCCGTTAACAGGTAAAGAATCTATTTTTCCTGTTAAATCCTGTAACATAAAAGTGGACGGACCTATGACTTCTGTGATTTGGAAAGGGCCAAGCCACATTCGTTGAAATATCGTATGTTTCCCTTTTTCCTCATGAGCGTTGTCCCATTTTAAAACTAGATCTCCCATCTGAATGTCTTTTCTGGATATCATGTTTGAATCAAAAGAGGTTTTTACTAATGCTTGATGATGAGTGTAAGTTATTTTGGCCTGTTCTCGTTGTTCTTCTAACTTAATTATTTCTAGCTGCCTTAGTTGTAAGGAAGAAGTTGGTGTTTCATCAATATATTGAACTAAGGCAAAAGAGCGAATTGCCAAATGAGTTGGAAGAACCACTTCTTTCCCATAAACTAAATTAAAGGGAGAAGTGCCAATAGAGGCTTTCTGCGTTATCCGATTTTCCCATAAAGCATATATTAAAGACTTGTGCCAATTTTTGTGATTTTGATCAATGGTTCGCTTAATGATTTTGATTAAGTTTTTATTTGTAGATTCAGCTAACCCGTTCCCCTGTGGGTAATAATTGGCAGAATATTTAAGCTTCAAACCCATTTTGAGTGCCAATTCAGTCATCGCATTAGCAGAAAAATATGATGCATTGTCAAACATTAAAGTAGAAGGCAACCCAAACCTGGCGATTATGAATTGGTCTATGAAATCGATGATGTGCTCAGCATTAGCCGTCTTGAGAGGAACTACTTCTATCCATTTAGTAAAATAATATGTTGTTGTAAGGATATACCTATGCTGTTTAGAGGAGTGAGGAACGATCTCACCTATTATGTCCAATCCCCGTTGATCAAAAGGCTCCTCAATGTTGACTAGTTGTAGCAGCAAGGATGGTTTCTTTTGTCTCCCAGCAACGGTTTGACAAATTTGACATTTCCTCACGTAGTTATGTGAGTCTTTGAATAATGTGGGCCAGTAATAGCGTGCGCGTAGGATTTTATGTGCAGTAGTGTCTCCAGCATAGTGCCTACCCGCTGGCCCATCGTGGAGTTCCTGTAAGACTTTTTCAACTTTAGATTTCTCAAGACATCTAAGGAGAACATAATCATAATTTATTCTAAAAAGAACATCGTTCACGAGTTGATATTGTTTGGCTTTCAACCTTAGAGCTCTTTTCTTAGTATGATCAAGGTTTGAAGGAGCATATCCATTCTTTAGATAAAATATGATATCAGCGTATAATGACTCAACATCCTTTAAGCTTAGCTCGTACATTTGTATCTCTGCAAATGGTGTTTCGGAAATAAGCGATGCTCTAGCCAGCGTTTTTCAAAAGCCTTGACCTTTCACAATACTTATTGGTTTGATTTCTACATCATATTCCTGTAAGGGAGTAACCCAAGTGGCTCTTTTCTCACCTACATCTTTCTGTACTAAAAGATTTCTTACCACTGAAAATGGTATTATGATTTTTGTATGGGTTTTGAGTAGAAAGGTTCTGAAATATTTGATTGCTTTGAAAACAGCATAAGCTTGTTTCTCTACATCTGAACAATTTAACTCAGCCCCCTGTAAATTTGAACTGAAAAAAGCAATTGGAGCTTCTGCCTTGTCTTGATTTGCTTGAGTGAGTATCAGAGCATATGATTTATCAGAGGCAAATGTATATAAAATAAAAGGATCGGAAAAATTTGGAGTTGCTAAAGATGGGGCGTTAACAATTGCTTGTTTGATCAAATTGAATGCCTCATATTCGTCTTGGCCCCATTTAAAGTTTGAGTTCTTTTTAATTATTGCTTGCAAAGGAGACACGATTCTTGAAAAAATCTGGAACAAATCCCTTTACAAAATTAATCTAGCCAAGGAAAGATTGCATAGCTTTCTTGTTGTGAGGTAGGGGTATTTCAGAAATCTCTTTGATTCTGTCAGGATCAATATGAATTCCATATTTTGACACTATGAATCCAAGAAGTTTTCCTTCACTTAATGTAAAAAAGGATTTTTTTGGTTTAAGTGAAATTCCATACGTTTAACAACGTTGGAATATTTGTTTTAAATCTCTAAGATGATTGCTTTGTTTCTTGGAATATACAGTTATATCATCCAAATAGATTACCACTGATTTGTTAACTAATCCCTTGAATGCGATGTCCATGGCTCTCTGAAATGTGGCACCAGCGTTGATTAGACCAAAGGGCATCTTTTGATACGCGTAAGTGCCCCATTTGGTTCTGAATGTGGTTTTTAATTGATCATCGGGATGGACCAACACTTGGTTGTAGCCTAAGAAACCATCCAAGAAGGACATTAATTTTGATCCCACGACTGCTTGAAGTATTTGCTCCATGGGAGGCAAAGGAAAATTATCTTTTTGGCAGGATTTGTTAAGATTCCTTCATATTGTCTGATAAAGTTGTTTTGCTAGCCCTATCAACAAAGATTGCTATGTTTAATGGTAAAGAAGTGATGTACCACTCACTTTGCACTTCTTCGCTAGGCTTGGAAGCAGTAGGAATTTTATTTCACAGTTTATTGAAATGTGAATTAAAATATTTGACAAGTTCTTTTGACTCGGCCCTAAGGTTAGACAGGTCGTTGATCAGTGTCGTCGTAGACCTATCATCACCAAACCTAGTGAAGAATTGTTCTTGGAAGATATCCCAACTAGTGATAGATCCAAACGGTAATGAAAAATACCATGATTTGTCTGCTCCTTGCAAAGTAGAAGGAAAAAGTCGGACGACAGTGTCTTCGTTGGTAACTCTGTTGAGATTTATGGATAGCATAAAGTTATTTATATGTTCTTCCCCTAGCATGCCTACTTCGGGATTAAACTTAGGCAACCATTTTTCAGGATGGGCCGGTATCTGACTCATCGGCATAGGAATTAAGACTGCCCCTGGGTTATTCCATGGAGATTGGGCCATCGCTGAACTACTAATAGAGGAAAATGTAGAAGATGATCCATGCGGTTGGGAAGGTGAGGATATCATGACTCCAGATTATTGAGAAGGAGATGTGGAAGTACCAATGGACTGGCAGACAATGATCTGAAGTGGAGGAGTGGATGGTTGACTTCACGGTGGAGAAGTTGAGATGGATGATGATGATGAAAGAGTCTTGCTATCGGACCCTTTAGGTGATTTCCTTGCTCTCTTCCTTGTGGGTAGAGGTAACTCAGTTCACTGAACTCCAAACTTTTTGCTCTTTAATCTAGTAAGAGGATGAGCAGGGTTATATTGCGAAGTCACGCTGCCTTGAGATTTATCATATCTTTTAGGAGATATAGAAAATCGCTAAAGTTTGTGAATCAAAGATTCAACTTCAAGAGGTTCAATAGTAGATTGTTCTTAAATGTCAGGGTTTGTAGCAGCTGCTATTGTTTTTTCGACTTTTGGCTCTAGATTTAAATATTCTAAATCCGATGGAGAAGTTGGGGGAGATGATGAGGGTGATTTACTCTCAGAATGGTATTTAGATTTAGACTTACTTTCCATTCATAGTTTGAGGCCCTCCTTCTAGCGCCAAATATGTTGAAGCCCCGAAAATCGGGTCTACAACAAAGGGGATACCCACCCGGTCCAGCCCTTGGTTAGCAGCTCCTTTTCCGTTTGGTATAGTGGGTCCGACTAGGGATATGGGACCAGTTTCCCAATTTATGTGTGTGTGTGTGTGGAGAATTGATATTTCCTTTCTAAAAGTTCCTAAGTGAGATGCTCTAATTCTAACTCTAATCTAATGACATGTGTTGGGTTGTGTTATATTCTTTCCACATAGTTAACTGGGGGTTTGAGGGGTACCTGTAACCCCACTTTATGGGGTCCGGCGCAACGCCCCGGAAAATTTTGGTTTTGGACCCTATTTAGGTTGGGCGGACCCAACTATGGTTTTATGCACAATTTTCGCACATGTTTTTTGGACGCGATGGTTTTCGGTCCATGGTATTGTATGCAATGGTTTTTTGGTCCATGGTATTGGACGTGATGGTTTTTCGGTCCATGG
>APFE030604907.1:0-23700 GCA_000404065.3 Pinus taeda
AAACATAGCCATAAACCACCATATCATTTATAAACTTTGATGAACAAGTCATGTCATAGAGCCTACCTATCAATTTGAGGGGCTTCACAAGAAATTTGAGAAAATTTGGCACGGTTTTGGCCCTTTGTGGGTGTGTTCCGTGTGCAAAACCCAGTGCACCGTGCCTTGGGTGTGCGCCAGGCCCGTTGAAAACTTGAACTGAGGGGTGGCTCTGTGTGCGCCGCGCCCCTGTGTATATGCGCCGCGCCCTGAAAACTACCTCCAACTTGCTCCAAACACGCACGATGCACTCCTAATCACTTTGCAATGTCTCCTAATGAACTTGATTTGCACAATGCCTTTGATTTTGGTGGAAACTTGTATATAAAGACTTGGAAGTCATGGGTTAAATTTTTGCTTCTCCAGAAACCCATTTTTCTAATGTTATGTTTTGACACTTTTTCACTGACTTAAAGGAACATTGATTTTCACTTTCCCTTTGAAATTTTAGCTCAAATGATGAAATTTTCGGCACTCTTTGCAAGGATCGCAAGATAGTACATTTGGCCACGGAAACCATGACTGCATATGAAGAAATCAACTGACGAATTTTTTGAAAATTTTATCACAAATGACACTGTTTGACTTTTCTTCAAAACAGAGTTTTGAAGAGGAGTTGAAGTCTATCCACATGACGATGAAACTCTCTGAATCATAACTATGTAAGGGCCTCACTCTAGCCTGCATGGATTTATTGAATATGTTTGAAGACTAAATTGATGAATCCCTAGACCTAACTATTAAAAAATGACTTTTGTTCTTTAAAGGACCGGACCTTGACTGTCATGGACTTTAGTGATCATTGAGCCAGCAGGAGCCAGACATGAGGGGAAATGACTAGCATGACATTTTTCATCAGATTATGGCATGCCCCTAGCGAAATGCAGCTGGGTGAATGGAGCGGGACACCTAAAAATGAAATGCATAAAGATTTTTGATCTCTGACGAAGGACTGACCAGACCGACTCTAACAGTACCCACCATATCTATATTCATGATGGAGCCCAACTTGTCTAACAACCCCAAAGGTGAATGAACCCAACTTTAAGAGATGTTGTAAAGGAAGAATTTCCAAAACTCTTAGATGCTAATTTTATCTATCCTATTTCTAACAGACATTGTGTCTCTCCATTATTCTTAGTCCCGAAAAAATATGGGATATTGCGAATTTGTATTGACTACAGAGAATTGAACAAAGCCACTCTCAAAGATTACTTCCCCCTTGCTTTCATCGATCAAGTACTTGATACCATTGCTGGTAAGAAGTACTTTTCTTTTCTAGATGGCTTTAGTAGGTATAACTAGATACAAATTGCACCTGAGGATCAAGACAAAACCACTTTTACATGTCCATGGGGTCCATTTTCTTATCGAGTTCTTCCCTTTGGGCTATGTAATGCCTCGGCTACCTTTCAAAGGGCGGTCTTGGCCATTTTTGCTAACCTTGAGTGTGTGGAAATATATATGGATGACTTTTTTGTGTTTGGTGATTCATTTCAGGAAGCCCTCAAGAATATAGAAAAGTGCTTCTTCACTGTCAAGAAGCTCATCTTGCCTTGAGTGATAAAAAATGTAGATTAATGTGCAAGGCAGGGATGGTTCTTGGCTATCTTGTTTCTGACAAAGGTATCCAGGCTGACCCTGCAAAAATAGAAATTATTTTGATTCTTCCTCTACCCAAAACTCAAAGGGAAGTGAGAGGTTTTCTAAGACATGCAGGATAGTATAGGAGATTCATTAATAATTTCTCAAAGATAGCTACACCCCTTTTCCAACTTTTGGCTAAAGATAGTGAGTTTTCTTGGTGCACAGCTTGCCAAAAGTCCTTTGAGACATTGAAGGAAAAACTAGTCCAGGGACCAGTTTTCAGAGGACCAAACTGGTCCCTGCCATTTCATATTTCCTCTAATGCCTCAGATACTGCTATTGGCGGAGCTTTAGGAAAAGAAGAAGACAAACAATCTTATGCTATTTATTTCATTAGTAAAAACTTGTCACTCGGTGAACTAAATTATATGGTTATTGAGAAAGAGTTTTTAGTTGTATTTTTTTCCGTTAATAAATTCAGACATTATATTACAGGATATGAAGTCTTTGTGCATACTAACCATTCCGCAATAAGATATTTGATGAATAAACCATTAACTAGCGGTAGAGTGACTAGGTGGTTATTACTGTTACAAGAATTTAATATTACCATTATTGATGGACTAGGAAAATCTAATGTAGTAGAAGATTATCTTTCAAGATTAAATAATCCTAGTGAAGCAATTCCTATTGATGATGATTTTCCTGATAAAAATATTTTTTCTGTGTCAACAAAATCCCCTTGGTTTGCTGACATAGCTAACTATTTAGTCACTGGAAAATTACCACCTCACTTATCTGCTCGTGAAAATCGAAATATCATACAGAAAAGCGCTGCATATTCCTGGATTCAAGAAGACCTCTTTTACACAGGAGTAGATCTCATTATCCATAGATGTGTAAGAGAGGAAGAAGTGTTTGATATTTTAAAATAATCCCATGATGAACCTTGCAGGGGTCACTTCGACGATAAGCGGACTACATACAAAGTGTTACGAGCTGGCTACTTTTGGCCCTCCTTGTTTAAGGATACCAAACTATATGTCAAGCGATGTGACAATTGTCAGTGAATTGGCCAACCTAATCAGACCAATGAAATTCCTTATGTCCTCAGCTTATGATTGAGCCTTTTGAAAAATGGGCCATTGATTTTGTAGGACCAGTAGATCCAACATTATTAAATAAAAAGCATATTTTGGTTTGTACATATTTCGTTACAAAATGGGTAGAAGTTAAAGATGTTTATTTTGCTACTGAAAGAGTTCTTGTTGATTTTCTTTTTACTGAAATCTTTACTAGATTTGGTGTGCCTAGAGAAATTGTTTCTGACAATGGACCACAGTTTATTTCTAATCTGGTACAAGGTGTGATGGAGCGATACAAAATATGACACAGGAAATCTACACTGTATCACCCACAAGCAAATGGTCAGGTGGAGTCCACAAACAAGGTGATTGAGTCCATCCTCACAAAGACAACAAATATTCACAAAAAGGATTGGGCTGACAAATTACCAGAAGCATTGTGGGCATACCGAAACACTTGGAGGAAAAACATAGGACACACACCATATGAGATGGTGTATGGGAAACAAATCCTCTTTCCAATAGAATTCCAGATCAAGACTTTCAGGACTGCAGTCCAATTGGGGCTAGATCTCTCTGAAGCACAACAACAATGTCTTCTACAACTGAATGCGTTAGATGAATTAAGAATGGATGTTGTTCAACAGAACATCTTGGTTCAACAACAATGCAAGAAGTGGCATGACAAGTCCATCCAGAAGAAGCAATTCCAACCAGGTGATTGGGTGCTCCTTTACGATTCTAGATTCAAATATTTTAAAGGGAAATTACATAGATGGTGGATGGGACTCTTTGAGGTGGAAAAAATGTTTGAAAATGGGGCAGTAGAGATTAAAACTATTGATAGATAGAATTCTATGTTCCTGGTAAATGGGCATAGATTGAAGGTATATTTTTATCCCCTTACTAAAGGAGATTTTATGTAGCAAGTCCAACAACAATCTGAAAAGGAGTTGGTAGGTGGTATCACCAACTTGTTGAAGATTTGATTCCTTATTTTCCTCATTAGAAAAAAAAATAATAAAAGAAAAATGACAAACAAACAAAAATCCCTATAATTATGAAAATCAGTTGACTGACATGATTGCAGAAGGATCAACCTGAAAACCAGCATGCTGGTAGGATGATCAAAATTTTAATAAAAAGGGAATGTTACTTGATTTTTAGATATGCTGGCTTCCACCAAGAAGAAGCAGGTTCAAGGAACCCAGCCCTTACCCAAGTTTGGGGTAACTAGCATGGAAATTTTTATCTAAGTAAACGCTTAATTCTCACTACAATTACCTTTTTTGGCACTAGTGCAAGCATACCTTGAAGATAAAATTCTACCTTTCTTCTACTTTCCCGCTTCATAATTCCCACTATTTTTCTTTTTCTAAATCCCCAATGAATTACCCTCCTCTTTCTTCTAAAGAAAACTACCCTTACCTAATCTCATAAAATCCCTCTATTTCCCTTGAATTTTTTCCACATCCCATTCTTGTTTATCCCCCTTGATGATGTTGTTCTTGGAATCCCTGCAATAATGTTCCTTCCCATTCTGAAAATCACCCCTTTCTCACTTCTTTGTTCCCTCATAAATTGATTGCAGAATTTGATGCAGTCAATCCAGAAGGCATGCTCATGAAACACCAAAGGATGGCGAATAAAACTTTCCTTATAAAAAAATATTTTTCCAGCTACAGGATTATGTTCTATTAGAATTGTTATTTTGGTAAAATCCCTGGTGCAAGATGCGCAGTGCAAGTAATTAGTGCAAGCATGATGCAGTGCAAGCAGTCAGTTGAAGCACGATGCAGTTCAAGCAAAATCAGTGCAGAATCGCGACTGACTATGGAAGCAAGTGTAAAACAAAATTCCCATAGTATAGGAATGCCTTATGAAGAATGTTTATGGAATTTTATTACTCTGTACATGACTGATTCCTGCACTGATAGATCATAGCATTATATATTTTAATTGATACTTCATTTTATCATACTGACTTAGGAAAATTTTTAAAGTACAAGATATATTGTGTTCTGAAATCTAATTTTTTTAATGGGTACTGAAATATGTCTTAATTGAATTATGAGGTAGACCATGGGATAGTATATGTTGTCTGAAAACCCATAACTCACTCCCTTTGAAACAATCTCCCATTACTTGTTCATCATTGTCTTACCTCCTAACCCGATCATTATGACCGTTACACCCCTGCTGCATAAGCCTCCGCCACATCCAATCATTATTGCTCACCCGTAGCCAGATGATACATATCTGCATCTGAACCGAGGAGTCGTTCTTTTATCATTAAATGTGATTAGTTGGATGGGACTGAAAAGATGAAGGATGGATGGAACTTCGACATAAAATTCTCAGCAACTGTTGGTATCGCTCACTAAAATCCTATTGAGGTTGTGACAAATTTGAACATGGCAATCCGTAAGGAGTGAGCCATCATCCTTGAAGGAGATAGAACAGACTATGGCTTCGACATGGCTGTGGTGCTAGAGTTTGCGAAGACGTTTGAAGGAGGTCGAACTAGGGTCGGCTCATTAGAATTTGAAGTCACAGAGGAGTCCATTGCATGAGCTACAAGCTTGCCAACTACAGAGGAGTAGTGGTTCAAAAAGGAACGGCTTGAAAAGAAACGATGGTGTCAGTTTGTGAGTGACAAAAAGCTTAAAGTTAACTGGAAGAATGGGCTTCAGCAGAGCACCATGCTTGGAAAATGGCGAGATCTCCTGTACATACTACAGAAATTTATGACCTACGAGGGACGTTACACATTAGTGTTTGTGTACCATATGAGTTTGTTGTTGCACTTTGAGTCGAGGAAACTTATTAATGTTCCTTACTACTTGCTTCGAAATCTTGAGAAAATGGCAAAAGGTGTGCATAGTGGGAACGCAAGCCAAGTCATATATAAGCTATATCATCATGGGCTTATCACAATCCTCATCAAGAAAGTGTAGGAAGAGAAGGGAGTGACGTGGAAGGCATTCCTGAAAGAGTTTTGGGTGAGGAGTGCATGGAAGTCTACTGGCACGAGTACAAGCAAGAAAAGGAAGGCAGAGACATCATCCCCTACCAAGCGAAAGGGTAAAAGCACGTTTGTGCAAGCGGAAAAGAAGTACGTAGAAGGGACTCCACCCTTGGCAAAGAAAAGAAAAATCAGAACTTTGACAAGGAAGAAGATTGTCTCTTCAGGGACGAATCAGTATCGTTCAAGCTCTCTGATTGTGATTGATGAATCACCTTAGGTTTGACCTAAAGACCATAACCTTTTAGTGTTTGCAGATGCAATGGCCCATACCGTGGTAAATGAATAGAACATGGAAAAGGAAGACGACATATTGTTGTCTACCCTTGTTAATAGATTAAGAAATAAGAAGATGACACTGAGTGCAGAATAAGTTTAGGTAGAGGGTCACGAGGATGATGAGGCATAACACGTGGAAACCCTTCACAATTTAATTGAACAAGACATTGAAACCCTCAATGTTTTTGATGAATAGGGTACTGAAGCCCCTACTGGTTTAAATGAACAAGGTATTGAATCCCCTGAATAATTGGAAGAACAGGGCATTAAAAACCCTATGGAATTAAGTGTGCAAGGTACTGAAACCCTTAGCACGAAGGTTGTGGAGAGCATCAAAACCCTCGGTGATAAGAACACCCTGGGTGCATAAACTTTTGGCAATGTGATAATTCAAATGCTGGACGACCTTAATCTCGACAATGACAAGACTTGCTTGGAGTCTGTTGCAGAGAAGGTATTTACACCAGAGGATATGAGCACAGAGCCCTCTACCCTCTACCTCAACAATCAAATAATGGAATTAGAACAACAAGTTCATGACTTGGAGGCTTTGAACGAGGTCATGAAGGAGCAAAATTGGCAAAAGCAAGGTGAGGTAAAGCTACTCATAGAAGTCAAGAAGCAGAAACAACAAGTGAAAATATGGAAGTATCGGGCTTCCAAGTCCAAGATAATCATCTATTCCTACATATAATTCATATTTCATAATTAAGATTTATCAAGATCTTTATTAATTACTTTACATAGATTTCATACCTTTTAGTATCTCTTGTAACTTATGTTTAACTTTCCTAAAAGTAATTGAAGAATTAAGTGTTAATCATTATGTAGCGTGATCAGCGTAGGCAGATTCCTACACTGCCAACGAGATGCTCCATGATCTCTGTGATATTCCATGCAGCCGTTTTTGATCCACGACTCCTAGTTCGGTTGTGAACTATCTGAGGATGGACATTGGCGGCATATAGTTAGGGATGCTTGCAAAGAATATGGTCTATGGCCATCAAAGTTCATGCCTTATTATAGCCATCAACCGATTTTGCAATGTTGTTTGTTAGTCCGTTCAGCCGAAAGGCTTGAATAGGAAATGACTATAATTAGTAGAATATGGCCAAGGCCAAAAGACTGTATATAATGTAGACCGTAGGTAGAGCCAAACTAGCAATCTCTGAGTTGTAATTTTTTTTACTTTGTAATTTTGTATCACCCTCGGTTCTGGGCTGGACTCACATTATCATGTAAATTTTTTGATCAAGTTAATACAAGGAATGCGCCATGTTTTCTTTACACTGTGTTTAATTTTTATTTCATGTACGATTAAGTGCTGAACTATTTCATTTCCTAAACGGGAAACGAGCTAGTTGGCCAGGGCCCAGCCATCCCATCTCGTTTACCCTTGTGCTTTCGCCATTTAAAAAGTCTGTGTGAACATTTATTCATTTGCAGTTGCATGGCTTGGATTTCTCTTATGTTTATTTCTAAAGTTCTGAGTTAAATTCATCTCATAGTTAAGCGTGAACGGATCCATAGTTGGAAGTTTAATTGAGTTTATTTTTTTCTTGAAATTTCTTTCCTACAATTACTCTCTTGCAATTTCCTTCCTGCAATTCTTTCCTTGCAATTTTTGTCTTAGTTTTCTTCTGTTCGGGTCGTGCAGGAAGATTCTTCCTGTACCAGTGCATGCAGTTTCTTGCACACCGATTTTACTTTACAGCAAGTGTTACGTTCCTTTTCTTACTTATAATTTCATTTATTCTTGTAAGAAAACGTATTTTCAATTCAAGTAATCATTCTCAATGTTAAGAATTATACTTTTGAAGGATCTTAACATGAATTAAGAAAGAACATTAATACAAACACCATACTTTACACTTGCAGTTTATGACTTAAGAAAAAGGAACATAAATGTTATAAGTGAATTGCCGAAAGTTAGTTGATGCATACAAATTACTTTGACTGCTGCTTGATTATTTCGAATTGTTTTTGCTTTATGAAGTTTACTTTCATTGCAAAGTTCATTTAATTAAATAATTCTTTTTTCACATGTAATTTATCTCAGAATCTAGCTTGCAATTGTAGTTCTTTTCAACACGTCTTTTAGTTATTTCGAAAGTAAATTGAAAACTTTAGTGAAAGAAGCTCTATCTCGGTGCAAGAGACAGTCTCTTGTCACATGAATAGAGTTCTCTAAGCCTTGAGGCTTAGAGCACCTCCATAAAGACATAAGTCTTTAGTAAAGAAGGTAAAATATACTTTTTCACATAAGTACTGTACCTGCACTAGTGCAAGCAGATTGCAATAGTACAAGAACACGTTGCTTGGTGTAGAAGGAAGATCAATTGCGAAACAGATCTTTGCAAGGGCCCACTTGTTAAACTATTAGCCATCAATACTAAAGATAAACATAGTATTTCATTTCATCATTTAAGATTGCTTCCAATTGTGTGAAAGTTCCTTTACCTGATTTCCTCACAAATTATTCTTTTAGATTCCAGCACTAGAAGATTGTTTTCTGTTTGATTTTGCAACATTTCATTTAAGAAGTAGTATTAGGAATAAGAAAATTTCATACCACTTATGGCATTTCCTGTGCTTCATCTCTAAGTTTACGAAACGCCTGGGTTGACAATTAAGTGTTGAGGAATTTGCTTCAATGGAATTCCCACACCCAACAACAACTGGGCGAGGTTTTTAGGGTGACCCTTCCATATCCAAAAAAATTAAACTACAATCAATAGAATAACGGGGTAGGGACAAAGGAGAGGTACCTAGGCATAGAACCAATGGTCTGAAGATGCCCTCGTCATGCTTGTCAATCTCAGCAGAGATTTTCAAGGTTGGTCATGTGTCTAAAGTAGTAGTCGCCTATATGGAAAGAGCCAAGGAGGTAGTATATGTGCCTATAGTAGGTCTAGCTTACTGAGTCTTGGGTGGAAGAGGGTCCACTATTTCTCTTACTCCATCCCCATCAACCCCTGTTATCTTTGTAGGAGAGGAGAAAGAATCTCCATGTTTCTTGTGAAACCCCAACTTACATTCATAATCAATATGATGACACTTATGACATCTTATGCACTTATAGGATATATCTTCATAATTGAGAAATTGTGCATAAGTTGTGCCCAATTGTGTGATCATGGTCTCACTCCAAAGACCATCTCGTATGTCATTAGAGAAAGTTTGAAGTCTAGAATGGGCCTCAAAATAAAAATATACAACCCAAATCAAATTTATAAGGACCAACAGGATTCAAGATGATGATTTCAACCATGGGGGATGATTCACCATTTTTGAAGTAAAAAGGTAAAAAGATTTAAAAAAAAAACAACAACAACAACTTTTTCAACTTATCTCTCTATGTTTTTATTCAAATTTAAAGTGCAAGCAATTGTTGGATGTGAAATTTAATCCTCGTCCAAGGAGTACCCATGTTACATACTTTCGATGGACCTTGCTGATGGGCCACCAAACTAGACATAAATTAAGGCCCGTCTGACCATCCTTTAACCCATTAAACTTCTCCTTTTTGCATTAGATGACATATTTTTAGCTTTAATATGTTCATTAGGAAGGTTTAGAGATGATTGCATATTTGTGCCGAGTATTATTTATTTTTCCATAATATTGTGAGAATATTGGGCATATTATGAAGATTTGGAGGATGAGATAATCTAGGGACTTTCTCCTTGCTACAGGAGGATCAAGATTGGCTAATAAATGAACAAGATATTATGAAACTATTGCACAAATTCAAAGAAACGGATTTCAGCCCCACCCTCCATTTTTAATTTTTTTAAACTCTATTAATATATTTTTTAAGTTTCTTTAAGGTTGAAATACGATTCTCATAATCAGAGTTCATCCCCGCCCTCCAATTTTTTTTAAAGTTTTTTCAATATTTTTTCTTTTTAAGATTTTAATTATTAATGTTTTTAAAATTTAAATTATTATGTGTTTGTTTTGTTTTTTTCGTTTTTTTTTTTTTTTTTTTTTAAATTTAATTTTAATATTTTTTTTTTTGTTTGTTTTTAAATTATTTTAAATTTTGTTGTTTATTTTCTAAGTTTTTTTTTTTTTTTTTTTATGAGGTTGTTTTAATTTTTTTTTAAATAGTTTTTTAAAAATTTTAATTCTTATGTTTTTAATTTTGTTTTCTTTTCTTAACATTTTTAATGATTTTTTTTTTTTGTTGTCTTTTTAGGTTTAATTTTGTTTTTTTTGTCTTTTGGCCTTTTATATATTTGATTTTTTTTTTGTATTTTTTCTAAATTTATGTTTTTTTTTTTTTAAAATATATATTATTTACTTTTGTTATTTTTTTTAAAACCTTTTTTTGTTTTTTGTTTTTTTCATGTTTTTATTTTTAAATTTATGTTTTCATCATTCTTTTGAAAATTTAATGTTTTTCGGAGTCATGATAAAATCTTTTATACCATTTTTTCAAAATTTTTGAAAACTTATCATAAAAAAAAACAGAGGTAATTTCAATATCAACACATTAACACTTTTCATTTTCAAGGTGTTTTTTGCACAAAAAATTGGTTTTCACTACCATTTTTAAAACATATTGAAAACTTACCCTAGAAAAAAAAGTGTTATTCCAACATCAACACTTTTCATTTTCAAGTTGATTTTTCATGTTTTTGAGGGATTTTTTGTTAGAGTTCTCATTTTGAGTTTATAGTTCCCATTTCAAAGTTTACATTGTTCAACATTCCACATTCTATAATTAGAGTACTAATTTACATTCTACAAGTAGACTAATGTTTCCATTTTTTAAATTAGGTTAGTGTTTGATTTCATGATATTCGCTTCATTGCATCAAATCAATGAAAGTGGGACACATTGCATGTTGCACATACAGTGTCGACACCTCTTAAGTTTGTATGAACCCCAGGTTGATAATTTAAGTTGGTAGCCTTGGGAGTTGCAACATTCTTGTTACAATATTAGGGTTCATCACCACACCCCCCACGAAAAAAAAAATTATACCACACCCCCCACTTAATCACGTCATTTAGTAAGAGCCACATCAACATCCACTTTTGCATGTAGAAGAAGAGGAGGTGACATAGAAGGTAGGAGAAATGGATGGAGATGATGGTAATGAGGATGTTCCTATAGGATTTTCCATTCAAGATATTCATAGTAGTGTTCATATGAAGAACATCACTCCATAATTCCTTTCCAACTTTCATGGTATAGGGTCAGAGGATCCGAAAACCATTCTCTTTGAATTTGAAATCCTTTGTAGATCTTATGGTGACTTATTAAACAATCCAAAATTGAGATTGTTTCCAACAACATTAAAGGATAGAGCTCTTAAATGGTTCATAGGTTTAGGGACTAATTCAATAAGATCATGGAATGACATGCAAAATATATTTATAGAAAAATATAAAAATCATTATCTTAAAGAAGAAATATTTAAAATGACTCTAAAAGAAGATGAGAGGCTTGAGGATCTAATAGAGATATTTATGTATAATTTTAAGAGGGAAAATTGCATCATTTAAGATTTGACAAACTAAAAACCCTCTTACTTAGAGAAATTAGGGATGAGTGGATTGAACTCATTGATATCATGAGTAGAGGAGATGTTACCAATTCTCATTTGAAGAAATTTGTGAAAAATGCAAGTGCATATCAAGAGGAAGGGCAGGAGTAAGTAAATCAACATCAAGATTGGTGAGTTAAGTTGAACTTGAAAATTTGCTTGAAAACTTTAAAACATAAATTCTTAGCAATCTAAGTGAATGAGTAGAAATGTTAAGAATTCAGGAGGAGAAAGAAGAAGATGTTGATATTTTTGTGTCTCATGCTGAATCACATGTTATTAGATATTTCCCATCATTACCAAGGTTGAAGGAAGTTTACCAAGAGGACAATGGAGTAATTTAATCACCAAATAAGTTATGTTATGTAGCTCCAAGAAGACCGTGGCAGCCTAGTCAACTTGGTATGATGCAAGAACCTAATTCACAATTTCAAGCTTATGCATATCCATCTCAAAGTAATTGGAACACACTTTTTCCTTGGAAACCTTGGCTATCTCAACCCAAAACCAATCTTGGAAACAAGGTTGGAAAGGAACTTAGGAGAGAAATCCACAATATCCTCAATATTTTCCCCAATATCCTCCATACCCAACTCCATCTTATACATACGACCCTCCTCCACCTCAAGCACAACTCAACCACATCCATCTCAAATATCCACTCCCACTCAACTGCATGTACCACCATTTCCAAACTTAAACAATGAAGTAACTTAGCCCACTTACAATGTCGGGGTACAACACTTCCAAATAACACCTCTTGATGTGAATGGTATTCACCTTAGACAAAGAAGTATATTTCAACAAAGATATTTTCTTGTTTCCATTGAAGAACAACATCCAGAGAAGACCAAGGAATCATGGACCACATTTAATGAAGAGTAGCCATTAGAGCCTAAGAATGAAGAATTTATGTTATGCTCTTTATGTGATCAAAAGACTACTCAACAAAAAGAAGAATATTTGAATGTCATGGTGGAAGAGGACATAGAAAGAGATCCAAATGTGCAAGTGGACCAAGGGCATCACAACTATATTGAAATATGGTTTCAGACAATCATTAAGTTGCAACAACAAACTCTTCTTCAACAATTCTTGATCTCATCTCAATCAAATCATTTGGCCTCTTACATTCAGGTACATGTCAAAGCATATATTTTGAGCCTACACATGAGTTTATCTATCATTTTTATGTGCACATGGATCCATCGGAAGTATTCTTGCACTTGAAAGAGATTTTATTTTTCAAGTAGAAGAGGATAGGAAAAAAGAAAAAAAATGGAAAAAGAGATAAAAAATAAAAAGAATTAAATCTCAGGTAAAAAACTATTTTGAAGTGATTGAGATGGGATCACTGATTGAAAACCTACTTGAGGCAATCAATAGGTTGGAAAGTAAAAAAAGAAAAAAAAAAATAAGGAAAAGATCCTAGGTGAAAACCTCCTTTGAGGCGCCTAGGAAGACCTACTAGTTGAAAACTTCATTGAGGCAACTAATAGGCCTTGAGAAAAAGAAAAAGAAAAAATAAAAAGCCAGAAAGGAAAACAAATATTTTTCCATGTATCTGTCTTTGATGAATGTAGGTGCTCTCCAACCTTTGCAAGCAAGAAGAACAAGTTAGCAGCGAAAAAAGAAAAAAATGATCAAAACTTACTCAAAGAAAGTAAAACTTGTGTTTTTTCTCCTTTTCTTAGATGCTCCAACATGACCAAGGCCATGTCAATCCATCACCCTCATCCATTTCTAACATCCACCCATCATCTCCATATCTTTTCCATTCATTTGCCTCATTTTCCTAAAATGCTACGGGATGGTTTTGTTTTGCTACAGGAGGCCAAAATACATAGGGCATATTTGTTTTTACCAATTCTCAAAAACCATGCATCCCTTGGCCAAGTTATTTCATGTGGAGATGGATTATGCTAACATTCTCAAGTAATTTCAGCAAATTCCAGTGCACACTTTTTGAGAAATTTTCCTCCATCACCTACATCAATTTCTATATTTTCTCGATATTCATGCATCTGTTGGACAATATTTTTTTGTGGAGATGCATAAGGATGATGGAAACATGCTCACCAAATTTTAGGTCAATCCAATGTCGGATTGTACAAGAACATGGAAATATTCATCTTGAATCCATCTTGCGTATAATTTGAAAGGGTTGGGGGATTCCTTGTTTGACTTCTAAATTCTAGGAAAATAGGAGAGTGATTAGAGTTTCCCCCTTCCCCAATCCATTTTCGAATGAGTAGTATTGATTTCAGTAAAGTTTCAGCTAAGAGAAAGTGACCAAGTCACTTAGCCAATCTATCCAATCCCCTCTCATTGTTCCTCCAAGTTGGCTTGATATTTAGGGGAGAAATATCAATGAGATTATGGTTCAGTAGAGGAGTGCTAAAGAAAAAAATATTTGGGTCAGTATGAGCCTTGGGTCCCCAGCTTTCAAAATTTTGTAATGAGAAATTAGGATCACCACCAATGATTAGATTACCTTCCTTGAAAAATGATTTATGTCCTAGAGCTTCCTAGAAAGGCAAGGGCCATAAACATTGAGAATCAAGAAATCCCTATCTAGCTTCATTGATCAAAAAGAGAAACCTAGTATAAATTCCATACCACATGAGTTGTTCTCTTTAATGAACTGACAGTTCCATCCAATCACAACGGTTCCATCCAATCACTAAACCACTTGATCAACCACGCATATCCAAACAAATGAACTCCCAACCAGGGTAAAGTTTGCATAAACATAACCTTATCACTTATCCCTCCACCATAGTTTCCTGAAGGAGTATGATGGAAACATTATTTATGTCTACTAACCTATAGAGAGCATGTTGTTTAGAAGGGTTGGTCAGGCCTCGACAATTGAGGAAGAGAATAATCATTGTATAACCCTTATGTGGGCTTTCATTGCTCTAAGTTCCCCAATCATGGATTGTTGTCATGAGGATGTTGATTTAGGTATTGTTATGTCTTGAGCCTTCGAAGGGTTATGGCCCAACCCCTATAAGAAAGAGAATTAGAGGAGGAGGAGGTCCTAGGTCTGAAATTATAATAAGGAAAAGCATTCTCAAATCATGAACAAGTGTCCTCATGAGAGGAAATAATAGAAGATGGATCTACTCTTCAAGTGGACATCGTAGGAAAATGTAAGGGTTTAGGATGCTTTTTATAGGCAAGGAGGATCAACGTGGTCACAAAGGTCACATGTTATGCTCTTAACCTGCAAAAAGATACCCAAATACAGAATATGTGAAGAAAGATACCTAGAACATAGAATAGTGACAGTCAACAGCAAATATTTTATTATTCAGAAAGCAATGTTCACTGGCCTCTTCGAGGGGGCAACCTCCAATAGAGCAGAGCTCGATTCAAAAATAAGACACGATGCTCCTCGCAGGGAGTCTCTAGCCTTTATATATGACTCACACATGCAATACCATGGATCAATACCATGGGTTTTATTAATACCATCTATCTAATACCATGGCCCATTTGCAACTAACTGTGGTCCCGACATTAATTGCAAATTAACCACTTACAATTATTAATATGGGCTTTATTGACTCTTTATTATGACTCGATCCCACTACATAAATAAGGGGCTTAGGGTGGGACCCTAACATGCCCTCCCCCTTAAGAATAGCCTTGTCCTCAAGGCTGAAGCTGCAGAAACTGATGAAGAATAGTGGCTGGTTCCCAAGTTGCATCTTCCGAAGTGGTGTCTTTCCACTTGACGAGAACTTCCCTAATCATGCGGCCACGCAAATGCCTTTCTCGTGTGTCTAGGATCTGTTCAGGTTGGAGCCAGATTGACCCTTCCTCGTCCAATTCAGGTGGACTGGATTGAATTCTGAAATTGTTCCCAATCACTTTCTTGAGGCATGAGACATGGAAAACTGGATGGATTTTTGTAGTAGGCGGCAAAGCCATCTTGTAGGCTACTTCTCCAATGCGCTGCAGTACTTGATATAGTCCGTAGAATTTTGGAGATAGTTTCTGAAAACCCTTGCCTTTGAGTGATGTTTGCTTATATGGTTGCAGTCTCAAAAAGACTTGATCCCCTTCTTGAAATTGGCGCTCTGAGTGATGTTGGTCTACCTGTTGCTTCATGAGGTTTTGAGCTTGATGAATATTCTCTCTAAGATGGGTGAACATGGTTGCGCGGTTTTGTAGGAGTTGATCCACTGCTTGTACCTTTGAGCCCCCCTTGATATAAGTAGTAGGGGAAGGAGGGAGTTGACCATATACTGCTTCATAGGGAGTCATTTTGGTGGTGGCATGATAGTTGGTGTTATACCACCATTCAGCTAGAGGTAACCACTGTACCCAAACATGTTGCTTTTCTGAAGTGAAACACCTAAGGTAGGTTTCCAAACATTTGTTGACGACTTCCGTTTGACCATCCGTTTGAGGATGATAAGAAGTACTGAGTTTGAGTTGGGTGCCTTGTAGCCTGAAGAGTTCCTTCCAAAAATTACTGGTGAATATTGGGTCACGATCGGACATAATAGAAGTGGGCATGCCATGCAATTTGAAGATCTGATCCATGAAAGACTGAGCGACCAAATTCGGTGTAAACGGGTGGGGTAGGGCGCAAAAATGAGCATACTTCAAAAGTCTGTCTACAACCACCATGATGAATGACTTGTTTCGTGACTTTGGAAGATCTGTAATGAAATCCATAGAAACCTCCGTCCATATTGCTACCGGGATGGGAAACGGTTGTAATGTGCCTGGTGCTTTGACGGTCTCCCCTTTGTGGCGTTGACAGATATTGCATTCTGCTATAAAAGTGAGGATGTCCTTTTTCATGCTTGTCCAAAAAAATGATCTTCTGGTGTGAGCATACGTCTTTTTGAAAGCCTGAATGTCCTGCAATGGGGGATGAGTGCAATTTTTCCAAAATGCGAGTTTTTAGGGTGGATGTTGGTGATATTACGACTCTGTCCCTGTAGCGAAGAATCTCATCCTACCACGAGTAGCCCTTGCTGGAATTTGGATCCGCCTGCAATTGAGAAATGAGTTGAGAGAGCCCGGAATGTGAAAACCATTCCCTGCGAGCCTCTTCAATCCATTCTAGAATGGGAAGGGAAATTGCTAGCAAGGTACTTCCCTCCTCAAATTGGCAAGATAATGCATCTGCTACACTATTTTCTTGCACTTTCTTGTAAATGATCTCATAATCATATCTCAGCATTTTGGTGAGCCATTTATTTTGTTGTGGGGAGGATAGGCGTTGCTCCAAAAAATATTTAAGACTGTGATGGTATGTGCGGATTTGGAAACGTCGCCCCAATAAGTAAGGTCGCCAGGTCTCTACTGCATGTAAAATGGCCATCATTTCCTTCTCATAGGTAGATTGGCCTAGGTTCTTCCCACTTAGTTGTTGGCTTATGAAGGCCAAAGGTCACCCTTCCTGCATTAAGACCACCCCAATACCCGTACCCAAAGCATCACATTCAATGACAAAAGATTTGGTGAGATCAGGTAGTGCTAAGACTGGAGTGGAACACATGGCATTTTTGAGAGCTGTAAATGCCTGTTGTGCATCCTCATTCCAGAAGAATGAATTTTTCTTCAGGAGTTGAGTGAGGGGCTTCGCTATGCGATCATAATTGCGGACAAATTTGCGATAATAGCCCGTGAAACCCAAAAATCCTCGCAGACTCTTCAAGGTCTTAGGTTGAGGCCAATCCTGCATTGCCTGGATCTTTTTGGGGTCCATCTTGACACCTTCACGCCCCACAATGTGGCCCAAATACTCAACTTCTTCCATTCCAAATGAACACTTGGACATCTTGACAAATAATTTATGCTTGCGGAGCAGTTGCAAGAGTAGATCTACATGCTGAAGATGTGCGCCCCAAGTGAAACTATAGATGAGGATGTCATCGAAGAAGACAAGGAAAAATTTCCTGAGATATGGTTTGAGAAGGTGGTTCATAAGGCTCTGAATAGTAGATTAGGCATTACAAACACCGAATGGCATGACCAGGAACTCATAATGGCCTTCATGAGTTCGGAAAGCAGTCTTTGGAATGTCGACTTCCTTCATGCGAATTTGGTGGTAGCCTGAGCGAAGATCCAGCTTAATGAAGAATTGAGCCCCATTGAGTTCATCCATCAAATCATCAACCACCGGGATGGGAAATTTATCTTTGACTGTCAACTTATTGAGGGCCCTGAAGTCTAGACAGATCCGCCACTCCCCATCTTTCTTGAGCACCATGACCACCGGTGATGAATAAGGACTAATGTTGGGACGAATGACACCTGCTTCCAAATGTTCCTTGATTATTTTTTCTATTTCATTCTTTTGGGTGAACGGATATCTGTATGGGTGAACATTTGGGGGTTGGGCCCCTGGAACCAAGGTGATGCTATGATCATGTTCCCCTCTTGAGGGTGGAAGCTCATGAGGCTTGTCAAACACCGGCAGATGGTTACTTAAAATCTATTGCATCTCAGGATGAATCGGAAGAGACTTGGTTTCGACTACCTGGATGGCATTAAATTGAGCTATAACTCCATGATGACCCTTTTTAAGCAATGTTTCCATCCTATGCGAGCTGATGATAGAGGGAGCTCCCGCTTGGAGTCCACGGATGGTATGTGTGGAGTTGTTCTGCTTAAAACTCATATATAACTCCTAGAAATCCATTTTGATTGGCCCAAGAGTGCGAAGCCATTCAACACCGAGGATAATGTCGCACCCTCCCATGTGTATGGAAAACATGTGGGTCTTCAACTGATAATCCCCCATTTGAAGTTTGACATTTTCACAACAGCTTTCACATTTCATTGTGCCCCCATCCGCAATTTGGACTTGGAAGTTAGAAATTGCTCGTACAAAACAATGCACTACTTCCGCGACTTTTTGATGGATGAAATTATGTGTACTTCCACTATCAATCAAGACTACTACTGGGCGATGTTTAATATTACCTCTGATTTTGAGAGTTTGAGGTGAAGAAATCCTTGTCAAAACATGCAGCAAAATAACTGGCTCGTTAGGGACATTGTCCTTTTGGTTGTCGTCTTCTACCCCTCTTCTTCCTCCAGTGGTGGATCTTCCTTCGATGAGTTGTAATCAGTGGCATCAATTTGAAAAAATTTGGGCTCCTTGCATTTATGACCTGGGGAGTATTTTTCCTCACAGTAGTAAAATAATCCTTGCTTTCTTCTTTCGGCCATTTCTATAGGTGACACCTTTTGAACCTTAAGTGTTTGAGTCGTGCTGTGAGCCTGAGCGGTGAAATTTGGGTGACTATACTGGGATGCTAATGCATGTTCCACGTTACGAGCTACCTTGCAAGCCTCCGTCCATGTGGGAGGGTGGTGCAGTAGGACGTGGTCTTTAATGGCTTCTTTAAGACCGCTGATAAAACATTCCATGTAGAACACATCTGAAAGACCCCTAGTGCGGAAGGCTAAGGCTTCAAAGGCTGTAATATATTCATCCATTGTGCCAGTCTGTCGGAGCTTAGTAAGACGACCCAAAAAAGAAGATTCCTGGTCAAAGCGTTCTGTAAAAGATTTTTTAAAGGTGGCCCAAGTCACGAAAGGTGCATTGCAACATTGATGCCATTCCCACCATTGCCACCTTTCATTGTCCAAGTACATGCTCCCCACCATAAGCTAAGTCTCATTATCTAAGATGTTATTCAGATTGAAATACTGCTCCATTTGTGCTATCCATGCTGCTGGGTGAGAACCATAAAATTTATGCATATCCAACTTGGGAGGTCACAGAAGGGATTGTTTTTGGGGGCCCCAGAGGTGAAGAGAATGGCTAGACTCACCCTCACTGTGTCCATTGCCAATATACGTCTCCTCATGGGTTTCCTCCTTGCCCTTCGGGATTATGCTAGTTAGTCTGTCAATTTGAGTTTGGAGGGATTGCAAGGATTGTTCAAGTTTGTCCATCCTCTCATTGGCCATAACTTGAGCTCTAGTTTCTACCATGCACCGACTTGATGTTCTTGACATTTGGGACCGCCCAAAATTTTTTCACTAAGAATTGAATGGTACCACCGTGATCAGCTTTTCATCCTTATTCTGATGGGCTAGATCACCAATAAGCACCCTCAGAGATCTCAGACTTTTTTTTTTTTTGAAAACTCCTAACGAAGTTTTACTCCTTCCTTAGGAATACTGCAGTCGCCGAATCCTCAAAATGTCAACGCTGCCAAAAGTCCTGCGAAAATCATGCTCCAATATAGGAACCCCACACAACTACTTAGATCAGGTGGATCTGAGAGATCTGAATGGCGGATCGGATAGCTCTGAGCAGCGGAACAAACTGCTGCTCCAGATCTGATGGATCTAATAGATCAGACTGATGTCTGCTTCTGCTGCACCCCTTTGCACGAGCGAATCTGGCAGAGATGATGCATGATCCCAAGATAGAAAAGGGAACTATGGTCTCGAGGAGTGTCAGGCGCTACAGATCGCAATATACATAAGGGTCTGACAGTAGTACTCGGCCCAATGTTTCAGGGCTCTAACTAAGGAGGATCGACCGTACCCTTAGCCGTACAACACGACTACCCTATCGTACGGGCGAGTAATCTCTCCGAGTGCTGTTCTCGGTGTACTATAGCCACAAGACGGCCAATTTTATCTATGGCGAGGCTTCAAGGGAGCTATGGGGCTTCCAATATACCCAAAGGGTACGTGGAAGACAGTCCGTGCGCGGTTCTGTCTAATGCGCTACTACTCAAAGGGTACCCACAGGAGTTACAAGGGAGTCCAACAGACGTGACCACCTCTTGTATTTCCTGCGTGCATGCCTCCCCAAATCCGCAGATTTATGCGCTCAACGACAGATCCCGTGGTTTAAAGACGCCGGAACACGTCTCGAGCCAAAAAAAATTGCCAAAAAATGGAGATCCCACCGGCCCTGGAAAGTGATCTGATACCACCTGTTATGCTCTTAACCTACAAAGCATACCAAACACAGAATATGCGAAGAAAAGAGACCCAAAACACAGAATATGCGAAGAAAATATACCCAGAACACAGAATAGCAATGATTTTATTATTCAGAAAGCAATGTTCACTGGCCTCTTTGAGGGGGCAACCTCCAATAGAGCAGAGCTCGATTCAAAAATAAGACACGATGCTCCTCGCAGGGAGTCTCTAGCCTTTATATATGACTCATACATGCAATACCATGGATCAATACCATGGGTTTTATTAATACCATCTATCTAATACCATGGCCCATTTTCAACTAACTGTGGTCCCGACATTAATTGCGGGTTAACCACTTACAATTATTAATATGGGCTTTATTGACTCTTTATTATGACTCGATCCCACTACATAAATAAGGGGGTTAGGGTGGGACCCTAACAGTACCATTGGGCTGAACATTCTCCAACAATCATGATTCTTGTCTTATACCTATCCTCTTAATTAACTATTGTTATCAATCACCAATCCTATGTTAGCATATACCAGGTTTATTACATGAATATTTATTACTTAGATGTTGTAATCTCATAATTTATTTGTCTTACAATCTAGTTGTTTCTTTTAGACTAATATATAATAGGAAAAATTCTTAGCACTTGTTCTATAATGGCTATTGAGTCTGTAAGATTTACTATTTTTTCTTTTGTTGGCGAATTTATTTTAATTTATAAATAATCACTGAGAGGGGTGGTGCTCAAGTTTCAAGCCAAAAGTCCAGGGTTTCTCTTTAACCTGGCACCTCTATTAGGACTAAAAACATACTTCTTATAGAGCAATATGGAGGCTTTGAAACTAACTGCTCAAACCTACTCAGGGATCATACATTACATTTTTATTGTGCAATAATATATATACTAACTTTTGAAACTCCAAAAGCATGGAATATCTACTATATAAGACGAGAAAACACACCATATAGTTTAACAAAACATCAAAAATCGATTTCTAAACTAAGCTATTTCTTAAAAAAATTCAAGCTATACAAAATGAAACTTCTATGCCATTAGCAACATACCAGAAAAGTTAGGATATACAACATCGAGTCTTCTTGCCATCCAATATTACTAAACAAAATAGAATTAACAATACTCAACATCCTTCCAAAGCTTCTCCATGAATAATTATTAACACAACCTTATCTACTTTTTTTTTAATGAGATCAGGGAATTTGACCCAAACAAATGCCTACTTATTTCGTCATCTAACAGATATAAGGGGAGATTTGGGAATTTAACCCAAACAGGGGCAGAGATAAATAGGTGATTGGGTGATTGGGACCATTCTCTAGTGCTATGCCACAAATATGGTTTTCACTCGATATTTTCTTCAACAGTTTGTAAAAGACAACAAAAGACTCCTTTGGCACAAAAGCAAACTTGTATCTCCTTTGACCAATTTTTCACTAACTGACCTATCAAATATGTCTGCCTACAAACCAATAAATTCGCATTTCTTGATCGTCCTTAATCTTCCAAAGAAAGTTTTCAAAAGATTACAAAATACTGGAACAGGAAGGCCTGTAATGTTCTTCTTTGGCTTTCTTGAAAAATGGTAAGCCTTGGAGATGTATACCAAATGGGGATTTTAAACCAATATTGCAATGAATTCATAGTCTTGAGTGTTTTATTAAACGTCCAAAGCTCTTGTGTTTTAAATGACATAAACCTCTAAATTAATCTAGCAAAAAACCTACAAAATGTATAAGGTGGATCATAATATCTTACTGTTAATCTATTATGGAGAATGGTTCCTCCATTAACATTTTGACTTGTGATGAGAAGACGAATGACATCTTCACAAGGAATGTTACAGGATTTCTTTGCAAATGGTCTAACGGATTCATTAATCCTAGAAACTTAAGCATAAACTTATTGATGATTCTTCTTATAAGCCAAAGCTATACTTTAGAATGTTCATAACACAAACACAATTTTGTATCTATCTACTGATATCCATAGTTAAAAGTGGCCTTTATTTTAGTTGTGTGAGTTTCAGAGAAGTATAGCATGCAATCATCACTCCCAAAACAATGCTCGTTTTAGAATTTAGAATTAATGTTGATGGAAGTTATTTGATGGTTAGGTGAACATTTTGATCTATTTAACCATGGAAATCTAAGTGTGTATTAATATATATCTGTATAGAGTATAGAAAATAGCTAACATAAATTTGATATGTGAGACACAATTTTGATTCAGGAATTAAGAACATTTAAATAAACCAAGTACTTTCATGCTACTGCCTACCTAACGAAGAGAATCTCAGTATTATTTTTTAGAATTGCAACTAATAGGTTTAGCAGAGTGAAGGGAAGGGTTTCTATTGCATAATGAAGGGAACAAAATTGAATTTTTGCACTCACCTATCTTCACTAGTCTCTGTGAACTCCGTATACAAAACTTTGATTTGGGCTCCTCACAGTGCACACTTATGTATGTCGTTGTATGTCGAAGAGGGTTAACCGATGATTTAAACTGAGAAGAAGAGAAACAAAAAATACAAGCTACAAGCAACATCTGAGAAAGAGGGATAATGCAAAACTTCACTATATATAAATTTGAAGATGAACTTACTCTAAGCTAACAGGAAAACATATGTGTTCATCATGTCCCATGGATTCAGGAAGTTTTTGGTCGTGAACAGTGAATTTTGTCGAACGTAAGCCACTTTTCCCGAAATGTTGCAATTGAAAACAATAGGTGTAAAAGAATCAATGCACAACTGTTGAGTGAAGAAGAGAAGGGTGAGCAAAAAGATGCACAAAAGTAAGTTGGAAAGGAGAAGGGTAGACGAAAATGGGAGGATCCCTGATTCAAAAGAAAGACCTATCGACCTAAATACATAATAATTGATATTTTAAAGATACAAATTAAATATTTTTTTGTTCTTTTTTTATGCTAAAGGAATCAATAATTAGGCTTATCTCATATTCAAATGATAAAGGATTGATTCTAATTGCTACTACTATAATACCTCTTGAACCACTAATTTATTCCAATTGTTAATACTATAAACTTTTGGTGAACCATGTCACCCCAACACATGGCCCACTATTGAACTTGGGAGATTTGAACCTCAAAACTCTTAAAACAAAACACTTCATTTTTATAATTGTCCTCAAAACTTAAATTTTTCTAATT
>APFE030604907.1:30694-64094 GCA_000404065.3 Pinus taeda
AGACACAAGAAGAGGAAGAGGACATGTCCCGTGTTCCATATGCAAGTGCAGTCGGTAGCTTGATCTATGCCATGGTCTGTACTAGACCAGACATTGCACATGCAGTGGGAGTATTGAGCAGGTTATGTCAAAACCAGGGAAGGAGCACTGGACAGCAGTGAAGCGGGTTTTCAGGTATTTGCGTGGCACTAGTGATTATGGTTTGTGCTACCAAGGAAGACCAGGATTGGACAGAGTGTTGGATATCCGTGGCTTTGTTGATGCAGACTGGGCTGGAGATCTGGTTCAGAGAAGATCTACAAGTGGGTATGTGTTTAACCTATTTGGAGGTGCAATCAGTTGGATGAGTAAGAAACAATCTGTAGTGGCACTATCAACTATAGAGGCAGAATACATGGCAGCCACTCATGCAAGCAAGAAGCAGTTTGGTTGCAGAGATTGTGTTCAAGTATGGGGTTAGTACAGGGAGCTATAAGGATAGACTGTGACAGCCAAAGTGCAATTTTCTTGGCAAAGAACCCTGCTTATCATTCAAAGACAAAGCACATTGATGTTCAATATCACTTTGTGAGGGATATGATAGAAGACAAAAAGGTGTTACTAGTAAAGGTGGACACTTTGAAGAATACTGCAGATGCATTGACAAAATATATGAGCTCTGAGAAGTTCTCTTGGTGTAGAGAAACAATGGGCGTTTCAGGGCTGGAAAAATGACTAATCTCTCCTGTGCCCCCCATGGAAAGAAAACAACAAGTGGGAGAATGTTGGGTTGTGTTATATTCTTTCCACATAGTTAACAGGGGGTTTGAGGGGTACCCGTAACCCCACTTTAGGTTGGGCAGACCCACCTATGGTTTTGTGCATGATTTTCGCACATGTTTTTTGGACGCGATGGTTTTCGGTCCATGGTCGGTCCATGATATTTCACTCGAATAGTTTAAAAATAGATCCTATAATATAATGCAATATTTTAATTATTCGAGATATTTGCTTAGATTTCATATTTATTATTAGTAGTTTAATGTTTAAATTTATGAATATAATTGAAATGTGAAAATGAAAGAGTAAGCAAATGAATACACCATCAACACAAATGAGCACAAGATGTGTCATGTGAAACTTGATATGAGAGAAAATCAATCTAGAAGGTAAGGTTTGCTTTAATCTCTTTTCTTTAGTTGTGAAAATGTAGATACAAAGAAAGAGGCACTCACTATGGAATTTCCTTTGACACTATGGCCCAGATGGTTGCTATAGAATCTTCTTCCTTATGTATTATGCTTCCAAATTTTACTCCTAAATGCTTTGCTCAACTATGAAACAAGTGCAATCCTAAAAGAATGAAACCCTTGCCCATTCATGTAGTCTAGTGTTTAACATAGCCTAATAGTCATCTAGGGTTAAGGCTTTTGCATGCCTTAATCCTCAATCAATTTTACATTTTTGGACCCTCTAGAATATTCTTGAAAGTCTCACATGAATAACACTACATGTTTGAGTAATGGACACTAGCATGGCATCCACTTGGTACCTTGATGGTCAACAAGGTATGTCAACTTGCAAGAGGAAAAACTTATGCATACAAAATTTAATTGAAGTGATTTTCTCACCATTGAAAAGCTCTCAGTGTACATAAAAATGTTGAGGAGATGGGAGTTATGCTTGCAAAGTTTTGATCCCAATAAAGTGTCATTTGATGCCCCAAATTGGCCCTAGAAGGATTTACACCCTAAATTTCTAAACTGAAACTTGTCACTCAAATGGGACCTACAAGCCAATTCCTCTAATTTTTCTATCTAGAAAGTACCAAGGTAGATTGATCCATTCTTGATCATACCTCCTCATTTAGGGGTGCTTTGCATTGAATCAGTTAAGGAAATATTCCTCCACCTTCTCCCTAAAGTATCATTTTTCCTTACCTTGAAGTTGTCATTTCAACCGGATTTTCCAAAGGTCATATTGACCTTATCTGGTGGTTCTAGACTTATTCTCCAAAGCTATTTATTTTTTCAATTGTGCCTAAGCTTATAGTCCTCAGTCCTGTTTGGTAGATAGGACCTTCTTCTCAATTTCACGATCCATCATTTATTATTCAATGAGTTTAAAATTGTCCACATTCACTACTGAGTATATGTGCATGTATGGAGGTATATTGATTTTGTAGGGATTATCAACCACCTTCTCCAACATCTCAAAAGGATCATATTGTAGAGCCATGTTCTTCTTACAAGGGCCATAAAACCTTTCCTCATTTGGTTACAACCAAACTCTATTTCCCACCTTTCTATGCTAATCATGTCAAGCCTTAAAACTTTACCATGATTTCTTAAGTGTCTCATGTACTTGCAAATGGATATACCTAATATTTTCAATAAATTTCTCCACTTTTAATGTTTATCTTATGATGACTTCCATCATTCCTCATTATTGTCCTTATACAACATCTAAAGGAAACATGGCATATACTGGAAAGCAAGTTTCAAAAGGAAACTTACCAATAGAAGTGTGGACTACTTTGTTATTAGATTATTGAATATAGATCATATTTTCATCCTAGGTCATTGGATGCTTCTAGTTATAACTCCTCAAAAGCTAAACCACCTATTCATTACTTATGTCCACCCATATGTCTATGGATGGAAAGTTGTATATCTCTTGAACATAGTGTCCATTTTCTCCTAGAGTGTGGTCCAAAAGGTAGTGATAAATTTGGTACCCATATCTAAGATTATGCTCCTTGGTATCCCAAAGTGCACTTAGACTCGTCAAAATAACATGTTTGTTGTGTCTTTTCCTTTGATGGTCTTTCTACAAGGCACGAGAATGAAAATCTTGTTTAACATTTAACTACCACAAACAAAGTGTCATGTTTCTTCCTAGTTGTTGGAAAATCACCCACAAAATCCATAGAAATGCTTTTTCAAGGTTGTAATAGACCTAATGAAAATTCCATGTAATAAAAGTTAAAAACAATAACCACGGTTGAGGGACACTTATGCCAAGCTTAATGTTGGGCAAGACATCCTATGGGGTGTTCATTTGGTTTTTTATGGCTAAGGAAATTGGCAAAGGAAAAGGCTAAGGCTTTGGAAAGGCAAAATGGCAATTTTGGCACAATTATTTATGAAAATAATGGAACTTAGGAGAAAAGGGAGGTGAAAGGTCACAGGTTGCATGTGAGGAGGAAATTGAAGGAAAATAATGGAAAATGAAGAAGATAAGGGCCTCATTCATAAAAATTCTTATGAGGATTAGTTGGTAACCTTCTATTAGTTGAGTTTTGGAGCTCTCTCATACTCTTGGAGACTTAGAGTTTCTTGGAGCAATTTTGGCATTGGAGCAAGAAAGGAAAAGAAGGCAAGAGAAAACAAAGATCAAGCAGGGAAAGGCAGGATCAAGCAACTACATGAGGCTTCATTGCAACTATCGACTTTCATGTGTATTTTTCTTTGCTAGATTTGGCACGCATGGTATTGCATGTGGTTATTTTCTACCATGGCATGGGTTTTTCCAGACGTGACAATGTTTTCAGCCTAGCCTTTCCATTTCAAGATAACTATAGTGTGATGGGGTTCTCATGTTTTGGTTGATCTGGATTGTTGGATGGATTTGAAATTGAGTGAGGTGGATCTCTGAAATGATAGAACACATGGCCTAGTAACCCCTGAGTTAGATTGTGGTTGCAGCAAAACCGGATTTTGTGTCGCCTCTGATGGCCTAGGAATCCTTGTCGTTGAATGGAAGGATATACGTTAAAGCCAAGAGGTGGTTTTCTCTCCGTTGGTCCTAGTAATCCCAGGTTTGGGATATGCGGTAAAGTCTGGAGATTGGGTCTCATTTTAGGGCCTAGTGATCTAGGTTTGGATTGCGGTAAAGCCTGAGAGACTAGGAGATAGGAAAATTCCTCACGATGTAGGTGGAGAAATTTGGCGACATGCATGCTTGTTTGGCCTAATGATTAGGTGGAGATAATGGTAAAACCTATTATGGTGTTCATTGTGTTGGCCTAGTGATCTAGGATGGATTATGTTAAAGCCTCGTTTCTATTGATGAGGGTGAGGTGGTTTAGCCTCGATATGCCTTGGTTGGTTCTTTTAGTTTGAGTCCCATATTCATGCTTGGAATATGGCATGGGGGTGAATGGCTGAAGAGAGATTTGGCTCAGTCATTCTATGGTCAGGTGGAATGTGGTAGTCCCATCTTTGGTTGGTTTATTGCATTCATTAATGAGAAATTCATTCCCTTGATTTCTATGTGCAAATGTATTGATGAATATGTGGATTTTGATGTTTGATATGTTTATGGTAATTATGTTCCTATTATGTTGGTTATATGTATATTTTATGACAGTAACTATTTATGGCTCTCAGCATGTTTTTACTTGTAAATGAATGGATAGTGCATCTATGGCCTAATAGATGATAATGCAGCAAATGACATGAGGGAACAATGGTTCATAGTGATTCTCAAATAAGTATGAGATCCCTACACTTAATTCTATTTTTTACACATGTAGGTTACATGTTGATTATGGGTTTGAAAAACTGGCTTAAATCCCAGGGTTGCTAGCACAGAACTGGTAATTTTGGTCCCTAGTCACTGGCAGGAAAGCCTATGAGAGCCAATTTAGGTTGTTGGTTGCTCCCTTGCCCATAGCATGAGAGCAACTATGGCCTAAGAGATCCAAAACAACAGTGGGAACCAAGGACAGGCTATTTGAGTCGCTGAATTCTCTCCTAAGGGTTTGTTGGGATGGGGTCCCTTGGGTTAGTCTGGGGTTAGATAACCCAAATTTTGGTACATTTTTGTAAAAAATGTCAAGTCCTCGTGATTTTGGGATGCAGAGCACATAGATGAATAGGAGTCAAAGGGGATTAGCTCCTTGTTTTAAGTAAAGTTTTGAGTCAGTTTTGAGATGCACCCATGGTCCACAGACCATGGCATTATATGAAAAAAGTCTATAAATAGTTCAGTCTTAGCGAAAGGATGAAGTTACTATATGGAACTAAGATAGAGGATTAAATTGATTGAAGAGTCTTGTGCAGGAACCAAGGCAGGAAGGCTATGCTTCCTGTGCTTAGATAGGGAAAGAAAGGCTCTACAGCTAAGTGCACTGAGGCCTAGGTAGAGTTTGCAGCTGAGTGCGCGGACCCCTGTACCTGTGTGCATAGGGAAGTTTGAGTCCCTAATTGGTGAATTGAAGATTAATAAAGACAAATTTCTGAAGAATTATTGAGTATTTTTGTTCATGTCTGTTTATGTTATATGTTGCTAATAAATGAATTGTTTTATGAAATATTGATTGAATGCTATGTGATTATCTTGAATCAGTCTTAATAATGTATGCAATGCATGTTTAAACACTTCCACGAATTATTTGGTGATTTATCTTATGTTTATTAACGAATTAAGCAGATGTGCATGAACTCCAAGTTAGGATTGATTTCTGATGCACGTAAATAGGTGAATCGATTGTTAAAGGTCTACAAGGACTGATTGTGGGCCTTCACGAAGGTTTATTGATCTGCGTGAAGGCAAATCCAAGGCACTGGAAGACATCACACTAGTCTCTGGATGCAGAAACTTGGTTCTTGCATCCCCCCATACTGCTTTGGGTGAGACTACAACCTGCGTTACATGGGTTGTTGTCGAAAGGGCCAATAGTGTAGGGTTTTGTTGGTTGGCCAAAAAATGGTTTCATTGCCTCGAATGGGATCTGCTTGAAAGAGATGTGTGATGTTCCACCATTGGAACCTGACTAAGAAAGAAATTTTAAAGTGCTTAGATCGGAATATTAATGAGTTCACAATGCAAGAAAACAAGAATCTGTGCCTGTCAAAGGAATATTGGTTTGTTAGATATCTGTATACAAAGATACATGAAATCTTCTTCTACACCTTCCCCATTGAATTGTATGAGTGGTTAGCCAATTTGATAGATAGTCAAGGAAGGTGGAAGCTTGATAGTCCTATAGTGTGGACTACAAAATTGGTACGACAACTAGAAGCTTCTGAAAAAAAAGATCTCGCAAGCTATTGATCACTGACTTGATTAAATTCTAGGAGGATTTGTTACAGCGTTTGCAGTTGATACCTCAGTCAGCTATAGCGAAGCGGAGTGAAAATTATTCAAAGGATTGTGAGGTAAGTATTTAAGATCATTGAATACTTGGATTAAAATGTTGTTATGTGAAAAATGGGTGATGCCATTACCTTGATGTTCGAAGCTACACGAAGTGGAAGATTCTTTAGAAATCATGAAGGATTAGGTGTAGAGTATAGCCCATTGATTGGACCTCCTTCAAGTGACGACGAAGGGGCGGGGAAGACTATGTTGTGCAACGCTGTTAAGCTAATCAATCAGGGGATTCCTATAACAAATCATCCATCCACTCCACCTCCACCTCCACCTCCACCGCCACCTTTCAACATGGTGAACGCAATGAAAATGTCGATCTTCAAGAGCATAGGAAGTGAAGATCTAGAGCAGTTCTTGTTTTTTACGAATGTTGTGTGGAAATCTCAATAGATCGATGATGATAACATAAAGAAGGCATAGTTGATTATCACTTTTCAAGATCGCGCGCTAACCTAGTACATTAAGTATTGTGATGATAATCCTCTTGCAACGCTAGCAAAAACTAACACGACTTTGAACAAAGAATTTAGTAAGCCTAAGTTTGACTCATAGTCAGTGATTGAATTCAAAGAGATCATGATCAAGGTGGAAGAGACACCTTGGGACTTTGATCAAAGGTTGAAGTGCCAGATCAGACAGGCTAACATGCAGATCTCGTATAGCCAACATTGTGACTATTTTATCGCATCGCTTCTACCGCATTTCAGAATTGCTCTGTCACAGCAGAAGATAGATACACAAGCAAAAGCCTTGGAGATCGCAATGAGGCTAGATGCATCACCTATTCAGGATATGAACTTGGGAGTATAGCAGATTCACTCACAATTAGCGAGCTTACACCTAGAATTACAGAGTTTGAAGAAAGACAAGGAGACTAAACTAGAAATGCATAGAGAAGTCTGATGTTTGAAGTGCAAGGGCCACATGCATGATAAGGATCACTGTCCCATGTTCGTGAATTATATTACAGGAGGGGGGTTGATTCCCATGAAACCAGAAGCCTCAGAAGAGATGAGCATGGGGGTTGCACTGTGGTGCGCTATTTGTCGAGTTACTCGGCAACATGTGACATACAATTGCCATTTAATTCAGAAGTTCATTCAGACACCCTAGCAGTTGTTTTGTGATTTGTATAAATCTGTGGGCCACGAAGAGTGCCACTATTGAAGCTATGAGCTGATGATGGAAAGAACCCCTATGTACCATATGCAAGCAGAAACTACGCCTCCATATCAAGCCACCAGAGGAGCACGCGGAGGTTGTCAGGGTCGAGGACAGGGCCAAGGAGGAGGAGGATCTGGTAGAGGTCGTGGACAAATTATCTACTACAACTGCGGAAAGTTGGGGCACTATGTGCGAGACTTCCAGAATCCTACACACCCGTCATGTCAATATTGCAGACAGTTCGACCATACTATAGAAGAGTGCTTGGTGTTAGTAGCTAAAATGCAAGAGAAGAAAACATAGCCTCAGCAGCTGATGCAAAATTTACAAATGATGATGGTTGAGCCCCACAAAGAAGATCAAAGCGTTAATATTGTGCTAAGAAGTGGAATGATGACTGGCACTGATAAAGGTAAACAGCCCGAAGAAGAAGGATCGGTCCACAAAGCACCAAAGAAATAAGCTGGCTTTGACCTGGACTGCACTAAGGAAAATTTTATGGAAGCCAAGAAGAGCTTGGCGGAGGCCTCCACCTAAGGAAGCTAGGGCAAGATACAAGAAATTAGCGCACCTATAGATGTTGATCCTTCTATACTCTCTACATTTTTGGAGACTTGCATGAAACTTATGCGTGATAGCAAGGTTGTGGAAGGCCTGGAGGAACTAATAAATAAATGTGCCAGCAAGGAAAAGGCCCCTGGTGAACACCGTGCAGTCAAAAAGATTGGCAAGCATAAGGCACAAACAGGGTGAGAGATGAGGCTAACAACACAGATAGGTGATTATGAGATGGACCAGGTCATCTTGGATCTGGGGTCCGATGCGAATGTTTTACTGAAACAAACATGGGAAAGGATGGGGAGACCTGTATTGCAGTGGTCTCCAATTTGGTTCAGGATGGCAAACCAACATAAAATCATCCCCATGGGATTATATGGGATAGTGGTGCATATTGAAGGCACGAGTGTGATGGCAGACTTTGAAGTTATAGAAATTGTCGATGACATAATCCTTACCCCGCACTCCTGGGAATTGATTGGGCTATTGATATGAATGGGGTCATCAATTTGAAGAAAAGAACGATTTCATTTGAAAGAAGGATGCTTAGTGTTATAGTGCCTCTAGACCCTGCAGAAGGGGCGCGCTATACTGAACCAGTTCACGATTATGAATAAAGTGATGATGAACTGGATCATATTTACAAGATAACAATGCGAGATCAGAACTGGATCAATCCGACGGCAGATGGGGACATCGCATGGGACCAAGAGAGTTCCTACACCTCTAATTCAGAAGAGGAGTTAGAGCATTCATAGAATCGCTTACATGAAGTTTCTACGTTACGATGAAATATGACAACGAAGTCGTTGCGCTGTGTTTTGTTGAAGGTAAGAAAATTACCTTATTATGATGGTTTAACTGATGTATATCTGCTTTTGGGGGAATTTGAGTGTGCGGTCCTTGAGGACCACCGCTTCCAAGCATTATAGTTGGCACTGTGCGCTACGCCTACACGATGGTGGGGTACACATAAGGATAGTTTTGTTGGATGGCGATATTACACAAGAATGATGAAGCTACGATTTGGGTGTGCTAACACCAGAATGACTAAGAAGTATAATGGAAGGGATGATCTATGCGATCACCTAGCGAAGTGGACTAAATCGTGGGGAACAAAACAACAACTAGAATGGGTACACATATTTTATCAGACCTTGGAAACAATTCCCATGAACTGGTATCTGAAAATGGAGCTCCTCCATGGCATTGCAGAGTGGGATGTATTGAAGGAAGGGTTTTTATTGACTTTCAGCTTTGAAGATGACTTTGTAAGCATCGATGAAGTGCTGCAAGAGATTAAGGTGGTTATCTTCAGAACGCTGAAGGAACCTATGGAATGGACCCAACCAGACTAGAGAACCCAGTTGCATCACACATTAGAATGCTACAATGTGATCGCTGAAGAGGGAGAAGAAAACCCAAGGAACCTCGGTATTCTAGAGGCAGAAGGGCATCACGAAGTCAAAGGACCTCAAATATAAAGCGCAGACATCTCCACACCTTTGAAAACAAAGCAAGTAAACATTGGCACTGAAGAAGAACTGAAGTTCACAAAAATCAAAGATTATTGGGACGATGCTACAATAGATAAAGTTGCTGAATTACTTCTTGAATACTAAGATCTCTTTCCAACTAAGTTTTCAGATCTAAAGGGCATAATCGGTGATTTGGATGTTATGAAGATCACACTAAAGCCAAACGTGAAGCTTGTTAAATAGAGGCCTTACCGCCTTAATCCTAAGTATAAGGAAAAGGTTCGCCAGGAGTTGGATAAGATGTTGGAGGAAGGCATCATAGAACCTGTTGAAGAATCTGATTGGGTGAGCTCGATGGTGGTTCAAGAAAAGAAACAAAAGAGCGAAATAAGGATCTGCATAGATCTGCGGAAGGTTAACGATGCATGTGTCCATGATCCATTTCCAACGTCGTTCACAGACGAAGTGCTAGTCAATGTTGGACGGCATGAGGCCTATTCCTTTACTAACGGGTCTTCAAGGTATCATCAAATCAAGATTGTGCCAGAGGATAGAATAAAAATGATCTTCGCAATGGAGTGGGTTTGTTTCCAGTACATTTTGATGCCATTTGGACTAAAGAATTCATCTGCGATATTTTCCCGTGTAGTCATAACAACACTCAAGGAGTCCATTCATAGTTTTATGGAGGTATACTTTGATTACTGGACGGTGTTTGGATTAGTGAAGCACCATGTAGCAAGTCTATGCCCAATGTTGGATACACGTCGTAGATACCAAACCGCGCTAAATTTGAAGAAATGCATGTTCTGTCCTCCTTTTGGGATCTTGCTGGGTCATGTTGTGTGAAGGCAAGAATTGATGGTGGACCCTGCAAAGATTACGGTAATTGTGAACTTGGAGGCCCCTAGGAACGTCAAGCAGCTGCACACAATGCTGGGACATATGGGATACTATAGAAAATTTATCAAAGTTGATGCTCAAATTACTGCACCCATGGAGAAACTGCTAAAGAAGGATGCAACATTTTGTTGGGACAAAGAATGTCAATGTATCTTAGATGTGTTGAAAGAAAAGATGGTCATTATGCCGCTCTTGATATTCCTCGATTGGAAAAAGGAGTTTCATGTACATGTGGATGCTTCTTGCATTACGTTAGGTGCAATACTAACAAAAGCCGGTGAAGGAGGACTAGACCATCATATAGCCTTTGCAAGTAGGAAGTTATCAAAGGTCGAGAAAAATTATTCAACGATTGAGTGCAAAGGGCTGGCCATGGTCTGGGCACTGCAAAAATGCTGCCATTATATGTTAGGAGGACATTTCAAGATGTATATAGATCATTCTGCCTTAAAATATTTGGTCAACAATCCTGGGGGAAATTTGCAGATGGTTGTTATTATTTTAGGAGTATGAATTTGAAGTCATTCTAAAGCCAGGAAGGTTAAATGCGGGACCTGACCATCTGTCGCAAATTGAAATAGGAGAGGAACCTAGTAATCTAGAGGAAGGGTTTTTAGATGCGCAACTCTTTGCGATGTGTGTAGTGGATGACCATTTTGTAGACATTATTCACTTCTTGACTATGGGGATGGCACTGGAAAGATATATGAGTTAGCAGAAGAAGGAATTAGTAGTGCGCGCAACCGATTTTTTAGTTATTGCGGGACATTTGTATAAAATGGGTGCAGATGAAATATTGTGAAGATATGTGCCAGACTTTGAGCGGGATAACATTCTCGCTGAAGCTCATGGGGGAGCTACGGGAGGCCATTATGCAGGCAACGAAACTACGAAAAATATTTTTCGCACAGGTCTATGGTGGCCAACATTGCATAAATATTCCAAGGCATACTGTAAGGCATGAGATGTCTGTCAAAGGATCGATAGAGCGTCGCAAAGATATGAGCTACCACTACACCCTCAGGTATCTTTGAAACCCTTTGAGAAGTGGGCGATTGATTTTGTGGGGCCAATTGATCCCCCTGGAAAGAAAATGGGTGTGCGCTATATTATCACTGTGATGGAATATCTAACCAGATGGGCGGAAGCATAGTCAGTTACAGATTGTACTGGGGCTATGGTTGCAAAATTCTTGTTCGAGTATGTCTTAACAAGGTTTGGATGCCCGAAAGTGTTGATGAGTGATAGGGGTATGCACTTTCTGAATGAAATGATCAGCACATTGATTGAGGAGTTTCAATTCTACCATCAGAAAAGCACACCATATCACCCATAGGTAAATGGAACTATTGAAGCCTTTAACAAGATTTTGGAGACCGCACTGACAAATATTTGCAACGCGCAGTGGAATGACTGGGATGTATGCATACTTGCAGTGCTATGGGTTTATATGACTACTTGTAAGAAGCTAACCAGAAAAACGTCGTTCAGATTGGTCTATGGGGTCGAAACTGTGATGCCGATGGAATACATTGTAGCTAGTCTGTGCATAGAAGCTTTGACGGTTATGGTGGATCTCAAGGCCTTAGAAGAATGGCTCGTGCAGCTTATGGAGCTCGAAGAAGGCCGATTTTTGGTAGGATTCCATCAACATGTATAGAAGGAACACGAAAAATCATGGCATGATTGCCACATCAAGCTTCACACATTCAAGGTAAACGATCTTTTCCTGTTATATGATAGTAAATTCCTTAAATTTATGGGTAAATTCCACATGCATTGGTTAGGTCCATATATTGTCAAATAAATTATAGATGGAGGTGAAATTTAGCTCACGAAGCTGAATGGGTAACCCTTCCTAGGAAGAGTGAATGGGAGCAGATTGAAGTTGTATATAGAGGATCCTATGCAATGACTATATGGAAGCATGATAGTCTTAGTGCTCTAGGCAGTTGAAAGGGAACGCAGGACTATAAACTACACTGCCCACGTTGGAGGACAAGGCAGCGACCAGGCTGCGCGGAAAGAGATGAAGATGTAACAAATGAACTTGCACTCAGGAAACTGCACCATGGGGGGAGGTACCACACAGTCCAGCTGGAAAATGATCATTAGATTTATTGTTCATGACTTTATGACCAGAAAATGGTTAAGAGGAGTGGGGTGGCGGAAATTAAGGAAAACATATTTGAAGATCTGCCACCAAAACAACATTTATCATCTGAATTTGTGGGGAATGATCAGATTTGAATTAAAAAGCACCTATAGATATGACATGTTGGCCTGAAAGAAAACACTTTGCTATCTAAGAATTACATTTGAGCACTATTGCCTTCACTGGATGAAGCGTCACGGTTGGGAAGATTTAGTTGTGAGCCAAGCATTTTCCGAATTGCCTGAGATAAACCAAAAGCTTATTCTTGAGAAAATGTCTGCAACAAACCCTACTGAAATCATTAGTGGTGACAATGCTTTCTATGACGCAGCAGCCCCAAAAATTCTAAGTTTGGAAGCTCCAGCTGTTGTGCCCATGACACCGAGGTTTCCTAGGCTGAAGCACACCCCTACCAGAGAAAGAAAACCAGCCAAGCCAAAAACATCCACAGAGAAGAAGAAGAAGGTGTTGGTGAGGATGTCGTCAAGGAAGAACCCAGAGAAAAAGGATAAATAGCCTGAACAGGTGGTGGACATTAGGGAAGAAGAATTCCAAGGCATCGAGGATGTGGATGCTGAGGGGATTGAATCCATGATGAGGTTGTCAAAGTATATCCCTCCGTGGAAGGGAAAAGTAAAGGTAATGAAGGACCCTGATACCGGGAAGTTTACAGTATCCATGCCCCTGCTGCCTGAGCAAGTCCCCTTTGTAGGTCCTCGACTCGTGCAAATCTTGTTGTTAAAGATGGAGGATTGGGACCTCGCGAACCACACTAAGTTTCCACATTTTGTGACAGATAAATATATGTGAAAGATATATTATGAAGAAACATGTGTTACAACATTAGAGCTGATGGAATGGGTCCGTAGAGTTGAGCAGTTGGGATTGTTGAACATGCTACTAGTTCTGCATTACCATCGCTCTAACATCAATACCACGTGTGCAAACCAGCTCCTCACGCTGGTGCATGATGGGTGCTTATGGCTAGGAGAGCCTATCCCCATCATGGACATGTTGACTTACAGAATCATGCGACTGCCTTACAAAGGCGTGAACCCTGCCAAGGAGTTTGGAAGGAAGGCTAGGGAGAAAGAGCTCACAGATAAGATGAAGAAGCAATACGGCCTCCTCAAGAAGTCGTGAGGGTATTCCATTGTCTCTATTTCAGACCAGGTAGTTCAATTTCCTGCCCAGATTTTAGCAGGAAAGGTTATGAGAAAATGTTGCGCGGACAAAGTTTCGACGCTAGTAGTTCACTTGCTGTGTAGTGAGCGAAAGGCGTACAATATAATTGGGCCAAGTACCTTTGTCAGGAGTTCCTAGCGAACTACTGAGAGGCCCAGGAGGAAACCAAGTCGTTCCACTACGCTTGGTTGTTGCTATCAATTGTGCTCATTGCATGGAGATTGCCGGAGGATAGACAATTTCCTCCTCTCGAGGAAGGATTGTCGAAGGTAGCACGATTCACCTCTTTATGGTCTACAAAGGATGTTGCGCAGATTACAGAAACAAAGATATTTTGGACTTTTATGGAAATGGATATCCATATGGTACTCATTCAGCGTCCAAGGTTGTCCCCAACCTTGTTCATGCATCTCTCAGCCTACGCGACATTCAAGACTGACTTCCACAAAGTCTATATCCAAGCGTGGAAGGATCTAGAGCAGAAATGGAACTAGTTGCCCTATTTGGTGTCAGAAATGAACATGTAGGAGATCATAGGGTTATGGCCTACAGAGTGGTGTGCCCTATCAAATTTATATGTTAGAAAAAGCATGAGCGTGGAAAGTTATGTTGCGCAAAAAAGAAAGAAGGCTGCTAAGAAAGCAGTGCGTACCCTAGCAGAACAGAAAAATAAGGAAGTTGTAGAAAAGGATCGCTTAGAGCAAGACCGCGCTACTAAGGAGTAGGTGGACAAAGAGCAACATGAGTTGTAGAAAGGTGGTAAGTCACCTTCACCAGAGATAGAGGAAGAAGAGCTTTCAGACCAAGGCAGAGGAGGTGATGAGGGGAAGAGAGCCCCCTTTATTTTGAAAAGACGTGTCAAGGAGCAGAAGGGTGGAACATGAAGAAAGCAGAAATCTGATAAATCACAGGTTGATCCCATGGTATTGATAGAAAGTAATCTCAATGAGATCGGAGACAAAGTGAGGGATACAACAACATAAGGGCTAAAACAGTTTGAGCAGCAATACATGTAGACTCTAGGGAGCATCTAGAAGGATTTGTGCTAGCTGAAAATCCAAAAGAATAGAATACAGGTGGGCGTTGGACAAGCGAGCATAGAGCAAGTGAGCCTGACACCCGGGACAAGCCAAGCAGCAGAGCTAGTAAGGACCCTAGATCTCAGAACTATACCATTGCTAGACGGGTTCATTCGCGCAGAGTCAGCCAAGGATCATATTGTAATTAGTATAGTCACATATATAGGATTGAATATAGAGGCTCTCTCCATCGAAACCATCCATGCGCTGCATAAGGGGGTGATAGATGAGTTGAGAACTAGGGAGTAGCACGCCCTCAACCTCATAAGTGATTACAAAGTCAACAATGAACAAATGTTTGTTGAGAAGACACAGGCTTTGAAGGAAAAGGAGGAACTGTAGACACGTAGGTTATGTATGGAGTCCCTAGTAGCAAAGGCTTATAAGAGGGACCTTGAACTTCAAATCCTAGAGGATGCACAACTTGAAGCCAAAATCGGAAAATTATCTACTGGTGTGCGTGAGGCTAAAACAGAAGTTCGACAAGTAAATTTAGAGTTCAACATGAAGATTTCAGAGTTGCAGTTGAAGTTGTAGCCCACAACTCCGCCTGAGGTATAGAAGCAGTGCGTAATCACAATTAAGGAGGGCATGATTACCTTGGATACCATATTCACTGATTGTGTGGCAATGTTTGATCAGGTTATGGAGTTATGGACCAATATTCAAGAGGATCCAAACCTGAAAACATTAAACACAGAGGTAAGGGAGATGCAACGCAATATCATGAGTCAAGGCAACTACATGCACCTTATCACAAGCGCAACACCCTTTGAAGTTACAAGAAGGAAAGCAACTACTAGCATAGGTAGAGAAAGTGCGGAAGAAAGGGACCTTGCTAAAGGCCAGGTTGCAACCTTGGTTGGATGAGGCTTATGAGATCACGATCTCCATTCAAGATAAGCTTAAGGGACTGCAGCAGACACATCAGACAATGATGTTGGTAGTAGGACCAACCACTGAAAAATTGGTCAAGGAGGTTCAACAGGCAGCAACATAGAGTGCTACTAAAGTTGCAATTATCCAAGTGGAGCTAGGGGATCTTCATAGTAAGATCACGGCACTAACAGAGTGACTCGAGGGTGAGTCATGATATTTGTGCTGGGGGCCTGTTGGGATGGGGTCCCCTAGGTTAGTCTATAGTTAGATAACCCAAAGTTTGGTACAATTTTGTAAAAGATGTAAAGTCTCCGTGATTTGTGGATGAGGAGCACATAGGTGAATAGGAGTCAAAGGGGCTTAGCTCCTTGTTTTAAGTAAAGTTTTGAGTCGGTTTTTGAGATGCACCCATGGTTTGTGGACCATGGCATTGTATGAAAAAATTCTATAAATAGTCGAGTCTTAGTGAAAGGAAGAGGTAACTAGATGAAACTAAGATAGAGGATTGGGTTGATTGAAGAGTCTTGGGCAAGAGCTAAGGAAGGAAGGCTCTCCTTCCTGCACTTAGATATGGAAAGAAAGGCTCCGCAGCTTAGTGCGCGGAGGCCTAGGTAGAGTCCGCAGCTGAGTGTGTGGACCCCTACAAATGTGTGTGTAGGGACGTTTCAGTCTGTAATTCGTGAATTGAAGATCAATAAAGACAATTCTTCAAAGAATTATTGAGTATTTGTGTTCATGTCTGTTTATGTTATATGCAGTTGATAAATGACTTGTTTTATGAAATATTGATTGAATGCTACGTGATTATCTTGAATCAGCCTTAATAATGTATGCAATGCATATTTAAACACTTCAGCGAAGTCTTTGGTGATTTATCTTATGTTTACTAACAAATTAAGTATATTTGCGCGAACTCCAAGTTAGGATTGCTTTCTGATGCGCGTAAGTAGGTGAATCGATTGTTAAAGGTATGCAAGGATTGATCATGGGCCTTTGTGAAGGTCTGAAGGCCACTTTAACTGAGTTGTAGTAATGTTCCCTAGGATTTTATCGATCTGCGTGAAGGCAGATCCAAGGCACTGGAAGACATCACACTAGTCCGTGGATGCAGAAACTTGGTTCTTGCATCCCCCCATACCACTTCGGGTGAGACTGTAGCCTGTGTGACACAGGATGTTATCGAAAGGGTCAGTAGTGTAGGTTTTTTTTTTTTTTGGCGCAACTAACTCTGAACCTGGGTTAGGACCCCCTAAGCCAATAAGGTTCTGTTGATGATGTTGGATGATTGTTTGCGATGTTTTCGTTGATTCCACTTCCTTAAGGTCACATAGGAGGTCGAATCTGATCATAGTATCTTCTTGTCTCATTTTTACATTGCTTGGCATGGTTACTAGGGTGGATGTGGGAGGAGGGTGTCACATAGTGGTATCAGAGCATGGTTCAAATCTCAGACTGATGGGTGGTGTGTGCTGGTCAAGCATTTATGTCGGTTGCATGTGTGTCTCTTACATTTTCATTTCATGTGCTTGTTGCATTTATTTGATGATTGATTATGGTTGTATTAATGTTTCCATGGATAATTTGATATTGGTTTTGTGAAATGTATTTGTCACAAGTATGTGATTGGTTGCATATGGATTATATGTCGCTTACATGTTGATTTTTATGTCACCTACTTACATCCTTCTATGTTTGGTTACATTCTTGAATATGTGATTACATGTATCAGTCTTGTAGGTTGATTACAATAATTAATCACTTATGTTCGACTACATGCGTTTATTCGTATGTGTAGTTGATTAGGATTTTCTTATGCATGTTGATGGTTGCATGTGGCAATGTGTACAATGGAGTAATGGTTGTTGTCATGCATGAGATCATAGCATGCATTGTTGATATGGTCTTGCATTGATTACTGGACCTAACTAGAGTGATGATTATGTGTTGATACATTTATTTGTGTACGTCTATGCTATTATGTTTATGTTATACATGTATCACGCTGATTTTGTGATCTTGCAGACAAGGTATCCTCCCCGAGCTATACTAAGGTACGTTGATTTATTGTGATTTGGTTTATCTGACATATTATGCATTGTAGGAAAGAGATCAAATGGATGGCAAGATTAGATTGAATCTGAAGAGAAATATGGTGTTGGGAACTCTTCTGATTTGGCAGTTACACTGAGAATTTTGAAGGCAGAGATAAGGAGTTGTAAGGCAGATAATGGCCGGATCATAGAGGAACAAGAGAATCAAGCAGAGGTTAATGCTATACTTCTTCAAAGATTGTCAAAATTGTAGTAACAAGGGCTACTTCGGATCAGCCATGGACATGAGGATAAAACTAATGGGGCATATGGAAGTAGGTCTCCTGGTAGACATAGGTTGGACAAATCTGACACAGTGAGAGATGGAAGGTTGTTGGACACTCTGAATAGGATGGGTGATGAGTACAGGTACTATTCTAGTTCTCGTTTAGATATACATCATGATCATCATCGTTATCATCCTTACAAGAGGAATGATAGGGGATAATTACCAAATGAGTTTAAGAAAGTGAAGCCACCAAATTTTGATGGCGATATGAAGAAGTCAGAAGATGCATAGGCTTGGATACTTGGGATGAAAAAATTATTTGAGTTGCATAATTACACATATAACATGAAGGCCAAAGTAACAATCTTTATCTTGAAAGGTAAAGCAGAAATTTGGTGGGAAGATGTTAAGCAAGTCCAAGACATCAAGATAGATGACTTGAGTTGGTGGGAGTTCAAGACACTTTTAAGAAAGAAGTACTTGTTATAAAGGTACTACGACAGTAAGGCTAAAGAATTCTATGAGCTAAAGATGGGATCAATGACATATGAAGAGTAAATGGCCAAGTTTCTGGAGCTATTGAGGTATGTAATGTATCTTATTGATGAGAATAATAAAGTTCAATGGTTTGTCAGTGGTTTTCCATTAGCATTTAGAGATCGGATTGAGTATGATGAGCCTCGGTCACTTGAGGAAGTTATTGAGAAACTGAAGCATTGTTATGAAAAATCAAAGCGTAAGAATGAATCTTAGCATGGATGGAATGGAAGGGACAAAGGTAAAAGTAAATGGCAGCCTAAGAGGAAAAGGCATTCACATGCAGATGAGAAAGAGAATGTGGCACCGAAAAATATATTTAATGTAGCTAGACACGGGCATGGGTCACATCAACAACAATAGCATAGAGGTGAGGGAACTAGTCGGTTGGAGTGTTGTACATGTGGTAAGGAGCACCTTAAGAGAGATTATCCACAGAATTAGGGTGGTACACCTCAGATCTACAATGCACAGGAGGCGTAGACCAATGGGATGTTGGTTAGAGTGTTCCACACATCTATGCAACAGTGGACAATAGGCAGGCAGAACACTAGGCATCTATCATTGAGATGGATGGTAAGGTTCTTGATTAAGTTATTTCTATTTTGATTGACCCTAGATCTAACTATAGCTATGTTAGTCTTGAATTGGTGGATAAGTGTGTTTTGCGTAAGGAATTGCATGCAGAGTATTGGTTAGTGTAGTTGTCTATAGGTATGAAGAAACGAGTTCATCATTGGGTAAGATCTAGTGCATTTGAATTGAATAGTATGCCTACCATAGTACTTTTGAATGTATTATTGTTGGGTTCATACTATGTGTTGTTAGGCATGGACTGGTTGTATCTTCATAGAACTAAGGTAGACTACTATGACAAAGTTATCGAGTGTGTTGATGACAATGGGGAACCAAGAGTCTTACGGGGTAAGAAGAAAGCCACATCAGTTAGGATGGTGATAGCTATGCAAGCAAAGTGTAGCCATAGGAAAGGGTGTATGTTGTTTGCAATACACATTTCTAGTGATAAGGGTAAGGAAGTTGAGGATGCAGATGTGTTGAGAAGATACTCAGTTTTAGACCATTTCAAGGATGTATTTCCTGAGGACATTATATAGTTGCCACCTTATAGGGAGGTATAATTTTCTATCGACTTAGTGCTAGGGTCAGCTCCAACATCAAAATAACGTTATAGGATGAGCACACCTGATTTAGTTGAGTTAAAGTTGCAGTTAAAGGAAATGTTGGATAAGGGATACGTTAGGCCAAGTGTATTACCTTGGGACACACCGGTCTTGTTTTTGAGAAAGTAATATGGTACTCTCAGATTATGCATTGACTACAGGCAGATGAACAAAGTGACTATCAAGAATAGGTACCCGTTCCCAAGGATTGATGGCTTGTTCAACCAGATGAAAGGAGAAACAGTGTTCTCGAAGATTGACTTGAGATATGAATACCATCAGGTACGCATCAAAGAAGAGGACATTTACAAGATTGCATTCAGGACCAGGTATGGGCATTATGAGTTTTTTGTTCTTCCATTTGACTTAACTAATGCTCTAGCTACATTGATGTGTTTGATGAATAATGTGTGGCATCCATATTTGGATAAGTTTGTTATTTTGTTCATTGATGATATACTGGTATATTCTAAAAATGAAGAAGAGCATGTCGAGAATTTAGCAACAATGTTGAGGTTGTTGAGGGAGCATCAGTTGTATGCTAAGCTCAGAAAGTGTAGTTTCTTTCAAACTGAGGTACACTACTTGGGACATGTTGTCTCCAAGGAAGGCATTGCAGTAGATCCAGAAAAGATAAGGGTCATCATGGATTGGATAGATCCTAAGAGTGTGGATGAGGTGAGATCTTTCATGGGTCTGGTAGGATATTATAGGAGGTTCATAAGGAATTCTCATAGTTTTCTTATCCCATTACATAATTGCAAAGGAAAGGTAATAATTTTGAATGGACAAAGGAGTGCGAGGCTAGCTTTAAGTAGCTTAAACAATTGTTGACACATGCGCCAGTGCTACAGATTGCAAATTCGGACAAAGAGTTTGTAGTATGCACAAATTCTTGCAAGAGAGGACTTGGTTGAGTCCTTAAGTAAGATGGACAAGTAGTGATCTAGGTTCGGGTGTGACAAAAGACCCTTCCAAGACCTTTTACTTTCGTGATGTGTTAAATTGCATTTTTAAAAGAACATAAATGAATACATGTGCATGCTGTAAAGAAGAGGAACATGTCAATCATCAACAACATAAAATAACAAGACATTGATAATGGAGTTCTTCCAGGAGGGACTACGTCTCCGGGCCCCAATGTCAAGATGGTGTAGGCTGCTACATTAAGTGCTATCAATAGTGATGATGTACATAGAGGTGATGTCATTATCATACAAGGAAAATGCCCTCATGTAGGAGTGGCTCCAAGAGATGTTCCACTCCAGGAACTCTCAGTCAAAAGACTCCTATCAGTATGACACAAACTCATGCATGAGGAGTATCCTGCCAACATGGCATAAAAGAGATCTCAATGCAAACATGCATGACGACAACCTGAGTATCCCATAAACATACAACAAAGGGACCTCAAAACATAACATGACAAATCATGACAACAAGTACATCACATAGACGATTCCATGTCACATCAAGTAGGAATCATGAAAACAAGTAATAAGCAAGATCCCTTATCAACAAAAAACAGGGATCTGTGCAGCGCAATGCAGAGAAAAAGAAGTACATGAATACACTGCATATACCTCACAACCAAGGGCCATCTAAAGAAGTGGATGTCAAATTGCTGAAGTTGTTCGTGCTATCGATATCACAACATTAATCGCATGGAAATGGCTACTCACACATAAATGCTGACACCTGCATTCTACTTAGAAAAGTGGTTGAAGAAGAGAATGAGAAAATGAGAAATCTGAATGCACCATTAGATTTGTGGCATTGAATAGTGCAAAATCAACTATCCAATTTTTGAATTCTGAGAAAGTGAGAATCTGGGGCACAAGGAATCTTTTAGATTCCCCCTAGATTCCTCAAAGATTTTTCTCCTTAGGTGGACTGGAAATCTGCAACTCCAAAGGAAAACCTAACCTCGCCATTGCAATCCCTGCGGAAAACCATGAAAAACGACTGTAAACTTGACTATATTCCGACATGGGGAAAAATTACCTCCTCGGGAAAAAAGGATCGTGGTTCCGCTCCCTGTTTCTATAGCAATCATGGTTCCACCTCCATATTGAGAAATGGTCGAAAAATGCAGAACTTTGATGGAGACACAGACAACGCCATTGCGTTCGTGGCATCAAGAAGTTCTGAAACCATATAAAATTTGTGAAAATTTGAAAAAGTGAAAATTCGACCTCCTACAAAATGTTGCCTCGAACTGTGTGCATAGCCTCCTCCTGTCTCAAAATCTGTGCCCACTCCTATTTCCTCCATATATCCCATGCATTGTGAAAATGAGTTTTATATAAAATACCTCTGGTGGATTTAACAATGAGGTAGTTTAGGTGGAATGGAAATATTAAGCATTAATTGAGGAGGGATCGGGTGGTCAAACCCTGCCCCTCTTTTTATTAAAAAAAAATCTCATAAAAAGTTGTTTTAGGAGGGGTCAGGTCTGCATTGGGTGGCCCGCCCCTTAATCCCCACACTAATAGAAAACACGTTGTATTGTTATATTAACGTTGGTTGTTGGTAATGTTACGGGCTGCGTGGTATCACTTTAATGGAGGTTGTTCGTATTTGGGGCCGCCTGCTTGGGGTCGGCCACATGGGTCGGGCGGGTTCGACCCCCGTTGGTCCTGTATTATGTGCGGTATGTTGATGGGTTTTGGGGTGTGGGCCGGGTCCACCAGAGGTGGCCCGTGCCCACCCCATAATAATATGCCTTAATTTGGTTGGGCAATGACGGTTGGAGGCCCGATATTGTTTAATATAATGTCATATATATTTTTGGTATTAAGGTTGTCGGAGGGCTGGCAAGGGTGATGGCCACTCAGCTCAAAAAATTGATATTTTTTTTCTATATAATGGGTTTTGGGCGGGTGGCGGGGGTGGTGGACCCCCACCATAATATTTTTTTATTTTGTTATTTGAAAATATGGCATTTTTTTTAATCTTTAGAAAATAAGGGATATTGGGAAAATTAACAAGGCTGCAATTTCGATCGATTTCGGGAGCTAGGTTTCATGCCTCGGGGTCAGTCAAGTTGTAGGACACTTAAACCTGGCCCATTGCCTAACTTTGACCAAAACTTTGGCTAGCTCGTTCTCCCTCATACAAGCTCGGATTGAGGAACTGTTCACACCTCCACGATTAGGACGATGAGATCTATGCTCTAGTCCTGGGTTGACATCATTATGAACACTTTTATTTTCAAGCATTCATAAGCCCTCTTTGTCTTGTGTGTCTCTGGAGCCACCTAGATCAATCCTCCCCACTGAGGAGATTTTGATCCTCCAAAACCATGAAAAATAGTCTGCAACTTCTCTGTACCTTGTATGCATCACAAGCGTCCTAAAAAGGTCTCACTTCCATCTCATTCACCTTTGTTCTTCAGAGCCTTAAGCAACGAGCCAACACCTACTACCTCTGCAACCTGTAGTACATTGTTTTGCAAATTACATGCTTGTCTTAACTAACCAACTAATGATCCAAGCGTCCCACACTTGCCACGAGTTTATAACACATACTCATTGGTCAAGTTTACAACAAGATGGATGCAATACCCCAGCTACAGAAACAAGGCCAACATATCATTGTTGCTTCATCAAGTGATGGAAAACACATCATCACTGCAACACGTGATTTACAAACATAAGGCCAAACACTATTGTTCTGACAAGTGATGAAAACATGACATCAGTTTCATCGTTTATCATGCAACACAAAATAAGACCAGACATCATTGTTGATGAACAAGTGATGGAACACACATGATCACTTTTACATCTAAAAATGCAACAAATGATTTACAAAAGCACGACCATGACAATCTAACATATCTAGAAACCAGTTTTCACTTATCAATGTGAATGGGTCGCCTCCTTGTGGCAATTTTTCTTGTCAAACAATTGTTTCACCTGGTTCATGCATCAATGCTTTGTCTTTAAGGCGCTGCTTTGGATGGAGCCTCCAACAAGTGGCTCTTTGATGGCCACTTCTGTTGCAATGACTGCAATACATCTTCTTTTTCTAGATTTTCTTAACCTATTTCCTTACATGCCGTTGAGAGGTTTTTTCACGCCTCATCCTTTTGTGTGAAGCCATTCTTTTCCAACACTTAGAAAATGTATGGTTATGTGATCCACAAAAGGTACATGTTTTTCGATGCCACATTTTAAGTTCATCATTAACAACATGATTATAATCGAAATGAACATTCTAATGTATAGAGTGGTTATATCTTTCCTTGCCATCTCTGGTGTAAGTATGGTGATGAGAGCTTGTCTTAGCTCTTTCCCTGCAATGGAAACTACCATGGGATGATGGGGATGTGTTCCCATCATTCTCTTTTCTTGACAATTTAGACGATGTCTCAGAAGCGTATGTCTTAGCATTCTCCCTTGGTGTATCTCAAGCCTACAAATTGAGGTCTCTGCACAACCTCCAATGCTTGAGTTATGCCTTGGTTATTAACACCAAGTTTTTCTTCCTCCACATGCCTCGTCCTGGTAAGGAGCCTCATGTTTGTCCCTATAATTGGGATCTCCAAATCTCCAATAGAAAGCATACTATGTGAAGACGAAACCGAAAGGAAATCAACATATTTTACCTCCTTTGTCGATTTGGAAAGGACTGATGAGGGCTTCTCATCATCTGTTGCTGGTGGTTCACTAGTTGTCTCGGCGCATTGCCCAACTTCTTTTCTCACATACCCAAGTCTTGTTCAACAGGGTAATTCTTCTACTTTGATGGGGTTGACAATTCCTTGGACATTAACGCCCAAGCCTTTTCCTTCATACCCCATTCTCTTCAACAGTTTGGAGCCAATTCCTATGGTATGATTTTCAAAAATAGCGAAATCATCATCAGGACACATACATGAATTCAGGGAATTACATTTTACCTCACATGGGTCATGCTGTAGCTTTTCTAAGGCCTCGTCCTTTGCTTGCAGTTGTCGTAGCAAAATTTGTTTTTCCTCTTTCTCTTCATGTAGATGCATCTTCAATTCAATGTTCTCTGTTTGAAGATAATGTTTGTTATGCTTCAGTTCTTCCAGGGCCTCTTCCGTGGCTTGCAACTCAAGCTGCAATTGCTCCTTTTCCTCTGTCTCTTTTTTCAGAGTTTCATACATTATCTCTACCCTTTTGGAAATGTTGAGCATGATCTCCTACATCGCTTTTTCATCCTCTGTCACTGCACGTTCCATTGTTCACGTTGCAATTCACATCCACGCAATGATCGCTCTGATACCACTTGATCCAGGTCTGAGTGTGAAGAAGGACCCTTCCAAGACCTTTTACTTTTGTGAGGTGTTAAATTGCATTTTTAAAAGAACATAAATGAATACATGTGCATGCTGTAAAGAAGAGGAACATGTCAATCATCAACAACATAAAATAACAAGATGTTGAAAATGGAGTTCGTCCAGGAGGGACTACGTCTCTAGGCCCCAGTGTCAAGATGATGTAGGCCGCTGCATTAAGTGTTGTCAATAGTGATGAGGTACATAGAGGTGATGTCATTATCATACAAGGAAAATGCACTCACATAGGAGTGGCTCCAAGAGATGTTCCACTACAGGAGCTCTCAGTCAAAAGACTCATATCAGTATGGCACAAACTCATGCATGAGGAGCATCCCGCCAACATGGCATAAAAGGGATCTCAATGCAAACATGCATGACGACAACCTGAGTATCCCATCAAAATACAACAAAGGGACCTCAAAACATAACATGAAAAATGATGACAACAAGTACATCACATAGACGATTCCACGTCACATCAAGCAGGAATCATGAAAACAAGTAATAAACAAGATCCCTTATCAGCATCAAACAGGGATCTGTGCAGCACAATGCATAGAAAAATAAGTACATGAATACACTGCATATACCTCACGACCAAGGGCCATCTGAAGAAGCACATGTCAAACTACTGAAGTTATTCGTGCCATCGATCTCACGTCATCAATCACATGGAAATGGTTGCTCGCACATAAATGTTGACACCTGCATTCCACTTAGAAAAGCGATTGAATAATAGAATGAGAAAATGAGAAATATGAATGCATCATCAGATTTGTGGCCTTAAATAGTGCAAAATCGACAGTCCAATTTTTGAATTCTGAGAAAGTGAGAATCTGGGGCTCAAGGAATCTTTTAGATTCCCCATAGATTCCTCAAAGACAACGCTCCATAGGTGAACTGGAAATCTGTAACTCCAAAGGCGAATCTAACCTCGCCATTGCGATCCCTGTGGAAAATAATGAAAAACGATTGTAAACTTGACTATATTCCGACATGGGGAAAAATTACCTCCTTAGGAAAATTTCAAGGATCATGGTTCCGCTCCGTATTTCTACAACGATCATGGTTCCACCTCCATACTAAAAAGTGGCCGAAAAATGTAGAACTTTGATGGAGACATGGACAGTGCCATTGCATTCATGGCGTAGAGAAGTGCTGAAACCATATAAAATTTGTCAAAATTTGACAAGTGAAAATTTGGCCCTCTTGCAAAATGCTACCTCGAACTGCATGCACAACCTCCTCCTGTGTCGAAATTCGTGCCTGCTCCTAGTTCCTCCATCTATCCAGTGCATTGGACAAATGAGGTCTATATAAAATACCTCCAACGGATTTAACAATGTGGCAGTTTACGTGGAATGACAATATTAAGCATTAGTTGAGGAGGGGTCGGGGGGTCAAACCCCGACCCTCTTTTTATTAGAAAAAAATCACATAAAAAATTGTTTTAGGAGGGGTCGGGTCTACATTGGACGGTCCACCCCTTAACCCCCATACTAACCACAAACATGTTGTATTGTTATATTAACTTTCGTGGTTGGTAATGTTACGGGTTGCGTGGCACCACATTAATGGAGGGCGTTCGTATTTGGGGTCGCCCGCTTGGGGGCCGGCCACGTGGGCTAGGCCTGTTCAACCCCCACCAATCCTGTATTATGTGCGGTATGTTGATCGGTTTTGGGGTGTGGGCTGGGTCCACCGAAGGTGGCCCGTGCCCACCCCATAATAATGTGCCTTAATTTGGTTGGGCGATGATGGTTGGAGGCCCGAACCCATTTAATATAATGAGATATATATTTTTGGTATTAAGGTCATGGGAGGGTCGGTAGGGGTGATGGCCCATCGGCCCAAAAAATTGATATTTTTTTGTTATATAATGGGTTTTGGAGGGGTGGTGGGCATGGTGGCCCGCCACCATAATATTTTTTTATTTTATTTTTTATTTGAAAATATGGCATTTTTTTTAATCTTTAGAAAATAAAGGATATTGGGCAAATTAATGAGGCTGCAATTTTGATCGATTTCGGGAGCTAGGTTTCATGCCTTGGGGTCAGTCAAATTGTAGGACACTTAAACTTGGCCCACCGCCCAACTTTGACCAAAACTTTGACTAGCTCATTCTCCCTCATACGAGCTCGGATTGACGAATCGTTCACACCTCCGCAATCATGACAATGAGATCTACGCTCTAGTCCTGGGTCGACATCATTCTAAACACTTTGATTTTTGAGTGTTCATAAGCCCTCTTTGTCCTGTGTGTCTTTAGAGCCACCTAGATCAAGTAGTATGCTATGAGTCCCAGAAACTAAACTAGCACGAGAAGAACTACCCAACACATGATCTTGAGTTATCAATGATCATACATGCATTGAAGATGTGGAGGCACTATCTTGTTGGCAAGAGGTTTGTAGTTATGAGTGATCACATTGGGTTGAGGTATTTGTTTGACCAACTGAATTTGAACGTCAGGTAGGCTAGATGGTTGGCTACAATCAACGATTTTTTTTCGAGTTCAGGTACATCAAAGATAAGGAGAACAAGGAGGAAGATGATCTTAGTAGATGGGTACAAGTACATCACTTGGTAGTTATGAGCTCCTATGGGATAGACTTATAAGATAGGATCCTGTAGGCAGGACAATAGGATGTCAGTTATATGGAGATTGTGCATATGTTACAACAGGGTACAGGTACAGGTGCAGGTGCACAGGATATGGATTATTGTCTTAGAAAGGATGGATTGGTCAGGTTCAGAGATAGGATATTAGAGGACATGTTGAGGATGCATGTGATACATCAACAGAGGAAGTGGGAATAGTATCTCCCTTTGGTATAGTTTGTATACAACAACAATTATCAGGAGTCGTTGAGGATGAGTCCTTTTAAGCCATTTTTTGGGTGGAGTTGTAACACTCCCATCAGTTGGAGTGATATGATCAGTAGGGTATTGATTGGACCAGATATGTTAGTAGACATGGAACAGGAAATGCAGGTGATCAATAAGAATCTAAAGGCAACACAAGATAAGAAGAAGAGTTATGCATATTGAAACAGGTTGTTTAAGGAGTTATAGGTTAGGGAACAAGTGTACTTGCACATCAAACTGAAGAAGAGCTCCTTGCGGATTAGATCATGTGCCAAGATGGCACCACAATTTTGTAGAGCCTTTAGTATCACAGAGAGGATTGGGCCAGTAGCCTATCAAATTGCACTACCTCCGACAGTGAAAGTCCATGATGTTTTCCATGTATCATTGCTTAAGAAGTATGTTAAGGATGTTAATCATGTGATTGATTGGTCTATATTGCAGGTGGAACGAGATGGATAATTACAGCCAGAGCCTCAGTGTATATTGTAGAAAAAGGTGCTCATGCTCTAGAACTGAGCAATCGAGCAATTTAAAGTGCAATGGAAGCACTTTCAGCCCGATGAAGGAGATGGTGGATCAGATGCCAGCTATGTATCCTTCCTTGTTTGTCGGTTGAGGCAAAGCAACTTCGATATGGTGGTTCAATATATGCTTTATGTTGGTTTGGTATATGCTTTATGGTGGTTGATATATGCTTTATGATGGTTTAGTATATGCTTTATAATGTTTTGGTATATGCTTAGATATGGTGTTTAGTATATATTTTGATATATGCATATGTTATGTGTTATATGATTTGGTATATGTTTTTGGTATATTTATTTTTGGTAATTTTGCTATATGTATATGGATGTAAATACTTCCATGAGCTATGTTATAAAGCTTCACTATGTTGTATGGGTGTTATGTCATTATAATTATGGTGTCATGTTACTATGCTATCATGTGATTATGTTATCATGATGTTATGTTGTCATGATGTTTTTCTTTTGAGCAGGTCTTTCATTGTAAATACTGCAACGAGTTGAATTATAAAGCTCCATGAGAAGCATGTCTTCTTTCAGCACGTTGTTGGGACATGTGTGATAGAACACCGAGGATGGTGTCACACAAGGGGGAGGGTTTGCGTAATAGCCTCGGTGAAAATTCCACGTAATAAAAGTTAAAAACACTAACCATGGTTTATGGGACACTTATTCCATGCTGAATGTTGGGCAGGACATCCTAGTGGGTGTTCATTTGGTTGTTGATGGTGAGCACCAGTATTATAGCAAGAATGTTGCAACTCCTGGGGCTTCCTACTTTACTTTTATCAACCTGGTAGTTCGTAACAAATTTGGAAGTGATGGTGATGTATGCACAAGTACTAGCTCTTACTGTAGGCTGTCACTTGGTCAGCTGGTGCAAGATCACTAGGAGCTCAAGCCAACTTCTATGAATTCTCAGAAGAAGCTTTTAGTTGTGATGAAAGAAAGCTAACTCTATAGAGGCTATTCTACTTGCAGAAAGAGAAAGAAGATTGGAGTGTAAAGCAAACCCTGATTTTTCCAACTAACTCTACTTTTGCAGAAAAAGAGATGAAAACTAATGAAAGGAGTTCCATTGACTATTGAGAAAGTAAATTACATCTATTCAAGCTACTTCTAGAAGGAAATGAGAAAAAAACATCTTTTTGGGTTTTTATGTGTTTTATGTGGAGTTGTTATGTATGTAATTTATCTGTTTCTGGATGTGGCAACAATTAGGTGGCAATGGAAGGTGACCTTGGGGTTTTCAGAGGTGTAGGAAGGTGCGGGGGAGTCCTAAGAAGCCTTTGGTCACCTTCTGGAGACTTTATCTGCAATTGGACTACAAAAAGTCACTTTCAGGAAATTCTATAGGAGGCTGCAGGGGATCTACTAGAGGACACCGAGAGCTGTTTTTGGAGGTTTTAAAGTTGGAAAAATGGTGGGAAAGGGTAGCTAAAGATTAGAGTGAGGTGTTAAGGTCTATGAAGCTCATCAAGGAGGATTAGGAAAGAAAATTATGGTTCGATTCGTTCAAAGGACGAGAAGGAAGCTTATGAGAGAAATGAAGAAATTAGGGCAGATTCGTGCAGGGCTGTGAATGACCTGTGAAACCTGTGAGAAAAGAGATGATGATGGATGCTTTATGTTGGAAATAATACTGAGAGGGGGGGGGTGAATCAGTATTATCACATTAATAAAACTTTTTCGTTTCCATAACCAGATTCATACATGCTACTTCCACAACTTCTTATGATTAAGTTAATTGATCTTCAATGAGTGCATTAGAACATTATCAACCATATTATCAGTTAACAGATGCAGTAACATAGAATAGATCATCACACATAAGGCACACACATGAACACCATGATATAAGGTGGAAACCCAATGCGGGAGAAAACCACCTGCTGCAAGTCATCTCAATCTTCTTCTTAATAAGAAAATCCTTTTACAATATTTTGTACTGGTGCAGCCTTATACCAGTACGGGAGCTACAACCCCCTCTTCTCTTGTACTAGCTGATCCATTTACTAGTACGCAGGCTACTACCTGCTACAATGCTCCAAAGATTTCCTTTAGCTCTTGTACTAGCTTAGATACTAGTACGTAGGTGCTGACCTACAATCTTCTTTCCTCCAGGTACCACGTTTCATCAATTTTCATACTGGATACACTGAAGCACAACACATAATCTGAAAGGCCACGTTTCATCCAATTTTCATACTAGACCCAATAACCACATTGAAGCTCATAATCAAACAACCTTCTGAATTACCCAAACACTAGATCAATACATATACAAGTGAGTTATCAACCAGATCTAGTCAATCAGATCACATAATGATGAGCTATTAAGAACCTGATCCATTCATCCATCAATGTACAAACATTTAATCAATCACCTCTCAGACTGTTGTTATCAGTACATGATATCAGACATCAGACATTACTTTAAAACCCAGATCACAGCAATGATAAACATGTACAGCTAAATAGACTTCAAGAGAAGTACGCAGCTTCACCCATATAACAGCTGCGTATAAGTACGCACTGTATCTAACTGCATCCCTGCGTACGTGCGCACTGCGCCTCACAAACTTCCTGCGTACGCGCGCTCTGTGTCCAATGAGCTGCCTGCGCCCCTCTGCATCTGCAGCACTTCTGGTCTGCATATCTCCCCACTTTTCTTTCACTGGACCTGCGTACCTCTGGGTATAGATAATTTCGAGACTTCAAGGACAACCCAGACAGACAGATCTGAACATGTGTCGTAGAGATCTCAATTCATCAGTAGATTCGCCTTATTTAGATCTAGACATCTCTCATAACCCATCACTAGAACTTCAGATCTAGCTTCTTAAGATATTCCACCCCAAAAACCTACTAAGCCAAATGATCTCCTTTGCTTTATATAGGCAAGCTCTTCCTCAAATCAAGGATCATGGGGCTCAATAATAATAATAATAAAACAATACCACGGGCCAAAACCACAATACCGTCGGCTAGTTAAACATAAGAAACCCCACGTGTGCTTTTCTTTGCCTTGAAATATGTGCACTGGGGTACGCACCCAAAGAATGGGTAACCTGCGGGTATGTACGCACTTTATATAAGACATGCCTGTGTGTACGCACCTTTTGTACGGTGTGCCTGCCTACTCCTTATTTTCTTCAATATTTGAGAGCCGATCATCAATCTCTGCTACTGTCCTGTTGTACAGTGATCCATCACCTGAATGGGTTGCCATCAAGGACAACACTTTAGCCATAATGCCAACAATCTCCCCCTTTGGAAACCCTTTTTGGGAATTGGGGGGGGCCCCCCCCAAAGGGCTACTTGTGAACTGCCATCTGATCCCTTTTTGTTGTTCCGGTAAATCCATGCACTCTGTCACATTGGTATTTCTTCTGTAGATTCATCTGAATGTATTACAAGTGAGATGATTTCTATGAGAGGGTGCCATCAGTTTACAACACATGCATCATTTAATGCCAACAATCTCCCCCTTTGGACTTGATGGCTAACATAACACCGAATCACTTCTCCCCCTTTGACATTTCAAGGGCAAAGGGTTATGCTCCCCCTAAGAACATGCTCTCCTTGACTATAAACCAGATCTGCTGAAGTCTCTTGAATGAATTCCCCCTTTGTATATGCCATGATAATGCTTTTTCTGAGAACAAGCTGAGATGTATGCTCTGCTATATAGTGTTGCTCAAGCTCCCCCTGACAATAAGCAAGGTCTGCAAAAGGATGTTCTATATGTCTCTATCATAAATGACCTTCTTATCTCAAAAAGACTCAAAGCCTACATCCATCACCCAACCGAATGGGGATCATCCATTCAACCAAGTGGGAATACACCAAAAATATGAAAATCAAATACATTACATCATCATCCCATGCATAGTGAGAAGACGTAGGCCGTTACATGACCTGAAGAGATGACTACAATAGATAGACCATTACAACATCAGTCTTACTATGACCTTTACATCGAATGATAATCATGACAGAGACCAAACATAAGCTCATGACAAACATCAGCAACAGTACTGCATAATCTGCTCCATAGTATATATCACTAGCAACTTGAATTAGTGCATGAATCATCAAGATATGTCCGCATCAACTCATCCTTTTGCATAGAGTCATTCTATCATATGTGAGAAACACCATAGCCACCCAGATCTGCATGGACCAAGTATCATCAATAGGGAAGATCTGCATCAATCAACATATGCATGAAACAGCCTATCATCATATAGGTAAGAACTCATCATCATCATATCTCCATCAATGCAACTTTGAATAATCATCCATGTATTCAGCCAACAATCCTCATCCATATATGTGCCAAGAACAATAAAGACTCCATGCAAACACCATTAGAGAATTAACCACCAATCTGATCATGTGAGTAACTCATCACCATAGCAAGATGAATCATTAGCATTGTCACTAAGGACCATAATGCCAACAATGCATTAAGAACATATGCTCCCCCTGAACCTGTGCCATCTGTCAGATCTGATCATGCATATCAATAAGAAGAGTTAGCCAATAAATGCCTTAAGACAGGTACGCCATTTTTCTTTATATGTCCTGCGTAACCACGCACTTCAGCTTCTGCTCCCCTGCGCACACCCGCAGAGATCCTTCTTCTGTACTGCGTACATACGCAGTCAGTCTTCACTTACAGTGCGTACCCACGCACCTGTACCATAAACCGCCCGCGTACCTTACGCACCTTTTCTTCCATCGCGTCGCGTACTTCTATGTAAGTCCGCAGGGAATCCTTCTATCGCGCCGCGTACCCCCTATCTTGCTACGCACCTGTTCTTCAGTTACTCTGCGTACTTACGCATTTCTAAGCCGCGTATCGCCGCACAGGGTCTGTGCCTTCACTTGCGTACCTCCGCTCTGGGTCTTATACTCTGCAACGTACGCCCGCACTTTCTCTGTGTATCACCTGCGTACTTCTGTTTAGGGCCGAAAAACAGTCCTCCTTTGTGCCACTGACAGTCAGATTTCCAGATCTGATCTTGTGCTCAAGAAATCATACTTCATAGATCTATTTCATTTTCCCTACTGCCTTTCTTCAAACAATCATATACGCGATTGTGCAGTATC
>APFE030604907.1:70902-83112 GCA_000404065.3 Pinus taeda
GGTCCCCCCCCCCCCGGCATGGCAGTTTCTACTGCACACAGTGGTGCAGAATAGACTTTATCCTCATCTTCCTCCTCCAACCAGAGAGGTAGGTCATGTTCTAGCAAAGGTTGGGAAGGAGGGTATAGGAATAGCTACTTGGACATATGCCCATTCTTGATTGTCATGTTCCCAGCTTTACAGCTGATGTAGGCATCTGCAATAGCCAACCAGGGTCTTCCCAGGATGAGAGGATACCCATTGAGCTTTGCCTTCGGCTGGAGAACCAGGAAATCAACAGGGTACTCCTAAGAATCAATGGAGACCATCACATCCTCCACAATCCCTTCAGGGGTCACGCTGGAGAAATCTGCTAGCTATAGTACTGTTGTGGTCTTCCTCAAGGAGCCCTCAAGGTTGAGCTTGAGCATGGTGTCCTTTGTCATCACATTAATGGTAGCCCCTAGATCAATCAGGGTATGGGAGATCATGGTGCCATTGATGTGAACATCAACTACTGGGCTTCCAGTGTCTAGATACTTCAAATAGATTACTTGCCCCAACATTATGTTGGACATTTTTCCTATGACATTGATGGTTGGGGCATCTCTCTTGCGCCAGCCTGGATGCCTGAAGCACTTCTCTTTTATCATCTTGTTGTATATAGGCGCATCCTTTATGGCTTGGAGAAGTGGTATCTTTACACATAATTGTTTCAATTCTCCCAGAAGTTCAGTTTCTTCTGGGGTAGGCTGGGTTGTGCTGGATAATCTCTCAAGAAAGGGTGGAATTTCTTTCGGTTCACTTTCTCTTTATCTTCCTCATCCTCCTTAGGGGGAGGCTGGCTATCTGGGAGAACCTTCCCAGATCATAGGTTAATCTCTTGAATCTCCACAGCATATGTTAGGCATGATGGTTCCCCACTATATACTTGCTGAGCCTGACTGTTATTCAAGTTCGGGTTTGGTTGAGTAGGCATTTGGGGTTGCCTTAGTGGAGCAGGAGGCAATGGTTGAGGTGGAGCAGGTGGTGGAGGAAAAAGAGCGGGAGGAGAGTTGTACTGGGGCCTCCACCCCTGATGAGGTGCATTCCACTAAGACTATGGCTGAGCATAGGAGTGAAATGAATGAGTAGTTGGTTGAGCATGATATTGAGATGGATATGACCAAGGAGGAGGTGTGGACCAAGAAGGATGAGCAGGGGGCCCCAAGAAGGCATGGAAGTGGCTTGATTGGGTTTGGAGTATGCCTGGGATGTCCCTTGCATTCCATGCTGGTAAGGTTTAGGTCCATGTGGCCTCCTTTGGTTCATGAAATAGAGTGGTTCAGTGGCTCCTTCGGCCCCTTGGTATACAACTTTAAGTCTGGGCAAGGAAGGGCACTTATATGTAGGATGATATTCTTCACAGACTGAACACACCTCTATAGAGTTCAATGGAAATTCGTTCCTAGGATGCCTTCTAGTGCACCGAGGAAAAAAGATGCTAAAGTCCTCTCTGCTTCCTCTTGTTTCCTTTTGATATGCAAGGTATCCATTTGCATGGAAAGATTATGCAACATCTCACTCTTGAAATCTTCTACCATGTTTCCAAGTTCACCTTTGAGGGATGAACTAGATGAGGGGATACAGGCTGTGGGTTGATTCCCCCTACCTCTCTTTCTGGCTACCCTAGAATGGTTCCTAAACACAATCTTGATGTCTTCATAAGGTAGTTGGTCGATATCTCCCCCAACCAGTAAATGGAGGGTGTCTAGAAGGTCTTCCAGAATTCCTCTGAGCAGGACCAACTTCAGAGATTTAGGGTCAAGTGTGCACCTGGCCCTTTTATAACTGAGCTGGAATCTCTCTTCATAATCCTCCAAGGATTCATCACTTCCCATGGTCATTCAGAAGATTTCTTCCTTGATATCTTTTAGCGTACAGTAGTCCCGATATTTATTATTGAAGGCTTGCTGCATCTGAGCCCAAGTTGTGATGTTGTTGTCAGGTAACCCCATGAACTAGTGCAATGATGCATCCTTGAGGGTAGAAGAAAATGGTTTCAACTTCTGCTCATCTTCTGCATAGTCACAGGTTTTGACAGATAACAACAAACTCAAATAGGAAGGTGTCTAGATCTTCTGTAATTAATGCATGGAAATGAAGTAGCACTGAATGGCTTATGTTCTTCATTCTAGTGTCCCCATTAGTCTCTCGGATGGGAAAGGTACCCTCTACTCTTTCTCCATTTCCCCTAGCATTTCTGTTTTCAGCCATTGTCTTAGGAGGGATTGTTTCTTCCTCTTCTTCTCCTATAGGTTCTTCGAATATCTCAGGTTGTTCTCCTAAAGGATCTTCTGGATCACTCCCACCGAAGAAGAGAGAAGGGTGGCTTTGTGATGTGGTGGGGGTTTTGGGTAGGAATTTCCCTGAATTATCTCTATTCCTACGAGGCATGAAAGGGAATCTCTTTTTGGGTGATTTTTGTTTTTCTGCTTGTACCTACAAAACTGAAATTGTTTGAACAACAAATTGCAATTATCTGAAAGCAAGGAAATGACTACTCTACTTTCACTGAAATGGAAATTGCAAAAGCGAAATGAAAGAAAGGAAATGACTACTCTACTTTTGCTGAAAAGGAAATTGCAGAATTGAAATGAAAACAAGGAATGACTACTCTACTTTCGCTAAAATGGAAATTGCAAAATTGAAATGAAAGCAAGGAAATGTAGAGATGGAAAGAAACAACTACTCTACTTTTGCTCAAACAAACTACTTAGCAGAATATCGCAATAGAAAATAGAAGAAAAGCAGTGGTCACAAAATACTTTGACGCTTCCCCGGCAACAGCGCTAGAAAGTGGTGAGCACTAGTATTGTAGCAAGAATTCTGCAGCTCCTGGGGCTTCCTACTTTACTTTTATCAACCCGGTAGTTCGTAACAAACTTGGAAGCGATGATGATGTATGCACAAGTACTAGCTCTTACTGCAGGTTGTCACTTAGGCAATTGGCGCAAGATCACTAGGAGGTCAAGCCAACTTCTATGAATTCTCAAAAGAAGATTTTAGCTGTGATGAAAGAAAGCTAACTCTGCAGAGGCTATTCTACTTGTAGAAAGAGAAAGAAGATTAGAGTGTAAAGCAAACCCTAGCAAACCCTAATTTTTCCAACTAACCCTAATTTTGCAGAAAAGGAGGTGAAAATTGATGAAATGAGTGCCATTGACTATTGAGAAAGTAAATTACATCTATTCAAGCTACTTCTAGAAGGAAATGAGAAAAAAACATCTTTTTGGGTTTTTATGTGTTTTATGTGGAGTTGTTATGTATGTAATTTATCTGTTTGTGGATGTGGCAGAGATTAGGTGGTGATGGAAGGTGACATTGGGGTTTGTAGAGGTGTAGGAAGGTGTGGAGGAGTCCTAAGAGGCTTCTGGTAACCTCTTGGAGACTTTCTCTGCAATTGGACTACAAAAAGTCACTTTCAGGAAATTCTACAGGAGGTTGCAGGGGATCTACAGGAGGATGCTGAGAGCTGTTTTTGGAGGTTTTAAAGGTGGAAAAATGGTGGGAAAGGGTAGATGAAGATTAGAGGGAGGCGTTAAGGTGTTTGAAGCTCATCAAGGAGGATTAGGAAAGAAAATTATGGTTGGATTCATTCAAAGGATGAGAAGAAAGCTTATGAGAGAAATGTAGAAATTAGGGCAGATTCGTGCAAGGCTGTGAATGACTTGTGAAACCTGTGAGAAAAGAGATGACGATGGCTTATTTATTGATGGATTATGAGCAAAGGTGTGTTTTAAGAGAGCTACACATCTAAATACTGAAACTGATCAAGAAAAGAGCTAGTTGTACCAAAAAACAGAATGATCTCATGTTAACCTAAATTCTGACCTAGGAACATAAAATGTTGAACAATGCTATATGGATAGGAAAGCATGTAAAGAGATCTATTTGCAGAAACATAAATGAGTATGGAAAAATGGATTTGAAGCAAAACATTAACCTCTGAATCAAACTATAACACTAGAAATTGCATGGGGAAGACAAAACTGTGCTTTTATGGCAACAAGCAGATCTTGACCTCAATTCATGGTCCCCAAAGGAGGAAAGGAGGTCAAGCTCTATTGATGGCCTTTTTGTATCTCTCTCTTACCACTATTCACCCTACCTCAGCAAATGGAATGGAAACAGCTATGTAAACCACCAAAAGCAACTTATTCTACTAAGGGAAAATGAATCTATCTAACAGAAATTAATTCATGAACTGAAGAAAAAACATATAAGTACAAAGCAAGAGATGTTGGGTAGCTTAGGTTAGGCCCTAACCCAAGAGCTTCAGTCCTCTGAAAGAAATCAGTGTTGGCTCAGAAAATATTTCATCTCCATTATCAAAATAAAAGTCACATTACATAAACTGTTCACAAAAGTAAGCTCGAAAATGAGCTGAGCAAGAGCTGCAACAAAAGTGAGAAAATTTTGAATAACATCCAACTAAACTACTGAGCACCTAATCCCTCCTATTTATACAACTGGAGCCTCCAATAGCTCTCCTAAAATCAAGGAGGCTCGGCTCCCAAGACTAGAGATAAACAGTAGTTCTTCTTCACTTGCTCGGCTACCCCTTTGATGCATCAATGTGGCTGCTTGTGCTCTGAGTTTTCTGAAGGAGGATTCAAGGTAGGGGGTCATAAATGAGGGGGACACCCTCCTAAAAATCCTCTCCCTTTTTTTCCTAGAATAATGGCTGCCAAATGCTCATTAAACCTTTGATTTTGTCTCAAAATTAACCGAAAATCTGCATAAAGCACACATTAGACTTTTTGGCATGATGAGTAACCCAATTCACTCTATTAGCATAAATATAATAAAAAAATGCAACAAACCAATGAAAATTGTAGATTAAGCTAAGTTAGGAGGCCAAATGAGCCCATATAATTACCCATTTCTGGGGCTCATCAGTTTATGGCTAAGGAAATTAGCAAAGGAAAAGGCTAAGGCTTTGGAACGGAAAAATGACATTTTTGGCACAATTATTTATGAAAATAATGGAAATTAGGAGAAAAAGGAGGTGAAAGATCACAAGTTGCATGTGAGGAGGAAATTGAAGGAAAATAATAGAAAATGAAGAAAATAGGGGCCTCATTCATAAAAAGGCTTCTGAGGATCAGTTAGTAACCTTTTGTCAGTTGAGTTTTAGATCTCTCTCATTATTATCTCTCTCTCTCTCTCTCTCTCATACTCTTGGACACTTCGAGTTTCTTGGAGCAACTTTGGCATTGGAGCAAGAAAGGAAAAGAAGGCAAGAGAAAACAAAGATCAAGCAGGGAAAGGAAAGATCAAGAAACTACAACAGGCTCCATTGCAGGTATCGACTTGCATATGTATTTTCCTTGCTATATTTGGCATGCATGGTATTGCGGTTCTTTTCTACCATGACATGGGTTTTGTTGGGTGTGATAGTGTTTCCAGCCTAGCCTTGCCATTTCCAAATAATCATGGTGTGGAAGGGTTTTCATGTTTTGGTTGAGCTGGATTGCTAGATGGATTTGAAGTTGAGTAAGGTGGATCTCTGAAATGATATGTCACATGGCCTAGTAACCCTTGAGCTGGACTGTGTGTTGCGGTAAAGATGAATTTTTTGTTGCCTCGGATGGCCTAGGAATCCTTGCCGGTGAATGACATGATATACGGTAAAGCCAAGAGGTGGTTTTCTCTCTGTTGGGCCTAGTAATCTCAGGTTTGGGATATGTGGTAAATCCTAGAGAGTGGGTCTCGGTTTAGGGCCTGGTGATCTGGGTTTGGATTGTGGTCAAGTGTGAGAGACTAGGAGACAAGAAAATTCCTCACAGTGTAGGTGGAGAAATCCCGTGGCATCCATGCTTGTATGGCCTAGTGATCGAGTGAAGATCATGGTAAAGCATGTTATGATGTGTTCATTGTGTTGGCCTAATGATTTATGATGGATTACGGTAAAGCCTGGTTTCTATTGATGAGGGTGAGGTGGTTTAGCCTTGGTATGCTCTGGTTGGTTCTTTTGGTTTGAGTCCCACATTCATGCTTGGAATATGGCACAGGGGTGAATGGTTGAAGAGATATTTGGCTCACCCATTCTATGGTTAGGTGGAACGTGGTAGTCCCCTCTCAAATTGGTTTATTGCATTCATTAATGAGAAATTCATTCCCTTGATTTCTATGTGAAAATGTATTGATGTATATGTGGATTTTGATGGCTAATATATTTATGGTAATTTTGTTCCTATTATGCTGGTTATATGTATATTTCATGGCAACAATTAAGTATGGTTATCAACATTTTTTTACTTGTAAATGAATGGATAGTGCATTTATGGCCTAATAGATGATAATGCAACAAATGACATGAGGGAAAAATGGTTCATAGCGATTCTCAGATAAGTATGATATCCATACACTTAATTATGTTGTTTACACCTATAGGTTACATGTTGATTATATGTTTGACGAAATGCATGGCATGGCTAGTAAGGGTCTGGTTATGGTCTTGTTCAACGTATTTCTTTTGCATCATTGTTTCCCTATATTTTTAATTATTTTAAGTTATCACTCCATTCTGGGCAGTGGCCTGGGCTCTGGGCTTGAAAAAGTGGCTTAAATCCTAGGGTAACTGGCACAAAACTGACAATTTTGGTCCCTGGTCGCTGGCAAGCAAGTCTGTTAGAGTGACTTTAGGTTGTTGGTCACTCCCTTTCCCATAGCATGAGAGCCACTATGGCCTAAGAGATCCAAAACAACAGTGGGACACAGGAAGAAGTTGTCTGAGTGGTTGACTTATCTCCTGAGGGTTTTGTTGATGATGTTGGATGATTGTGTGTGATTTTCATCAATTCCACTTCCTTAAGGTCACATAGGAGGTCAAATATGATCATAGTAGCCTCTCATCTCATGTTTACCCTGGTTGGCATGGTTACTTAGGTGGATGTGGGAGGAGAGTGTTACAAAGGTTGAGCGGGTATAGGTAAAATATAGTATAAATATTGTTTCCTATTATTAGGCTTCTTGGTATAGAAAAGTATGCATCCTCTAATAATTTGAGCCACATATTATTGCCTTTTGTCCCAATATGCATACTTTTGTAAGTTGGCAATTATCTTCTCAACACCAAAATTTCTTGCAACCTTAGAGGTGGAAGCCTCTTAGATTAGTTGCAATATTTCACCTTTTTGAACATAGAGCTTGTCTAGCTAGTAGAGAAACCCATTCTAAGGATGATACTCAATCTTATCATCACCTTCTTCTACATGAATTTATCCTTGTAGCTATTGAAATACCTTCTTAAAGTACTCATCTTTTGGTTATGCTTCTTTATATGCATCATGGGTAAAATATTTTATGTGCATAAGAGTTCTCAATGTCATAATCTTGGATATGGGTGGCCTTAAAAACATTTTCACCAACATGTTAGTGTTTCCCTTATTATGTTTGATTACTAGTTAAAACTATTACAAAAACCCCATATCTTATAATTCATGATTTTTTGAAGCTTACTTTAGGCCTAAAATTGTCATAATTGACGGTGATCAATGTGTTGAATTTTCTACAAGGGCACAGTGGAATACTATGTTTTGATATATAATTACTTCCTAATGATTTTCACACAATATTTTATGCCATTGTTATCATTAAGCAATTATACTTCATAAATTATCAATGGTAAAGGCAACAAAAACAATAAAGATCATAGAAATACAACCTTGCACAATAGAGACAATATTTTTACCTTGGGAACCCCAACCTTGGGAGAAAACCCAACAACTTTTCAATAGGAAAAAGTATTCTTCAGTAAGGTTTACAAATCAACAATTTGTCTATAAATTTGTTCCAATAATCCAAGTCGAATACTAGTCAAACTTGGTCAAAACTCTAGCAATTCAATGTTGTTAAAACCATCCAAAAATTAAATCTACAGTAAGACTGCGACCTAATCAACTTGGACCTACAATCAACTCGACCTTGTAGTCAACTCGGTCCTACAATGAAATCAGCCCTATTATATGGTGAAACTCAACCTATTCTATGATCAACTCCCAATAAAATAGTTTAGTTAAAATAAAGATAAAATTCTTAGTCAATAGTTAGTAAAACCCAGTTGGTCAAATCTTCCTCCTAACACGTGTGTCCAGAACAAGATAGATAAAAAGTGATAGAAAGATGGTCTCCAAAACATAGTTCTTCATGCTCAAACTTTCTTGTTGATGATGGATAAAAATGAGACATCACAATGTCTATTAATACAATTCTAATGGGTGTGATAACCCAGGGACGCATCCCTTCAAATTGGTTGGGACGACTTGACTTCCAAGGACGACATGTTATTCAAAAAATAAGTATTTTATTTAATTCTTCATAATTCTTGCAGGTCAACTTAAGCATGTGGGAATACCTCCTAATGCTACACAAAAAATCAACATTCCCTCTTAGCAAGGGAGGTACTCTCTTTGGCTACAAATAGATTTCTCCTTGGGTGATATTTCTCCTCCACAAGAAAATTTTCATTTTTTTTTCTATGTTGATGTAGTGTCTCTTCACATGCATGTCTAGATCACTCTATCCTAGAGTAGGTAATGTGAGTATCCTGGGAAATTTATCCCTAGCCAAATCAACATGCCCCCTCAAGTATATGTATCAACCTCCTCTCGTCAAATCAGCATGACCTAGCCAAAACTCTTCATGGATTCTCAGGAGAGGATCTTCCCCTGGACCATTCACCCCTATCCAAATTATCATGGTCTAGTCAAAGTCCTTCATGGATTCTTGGGTGAATTACATTAATCTCCTTTGGTTAAATCAACATGACCCAACCAAGTTCTTCTAGCTTCTCAAGAGATGATATGCCTCTAGACCATTCACCCTTGCCCAAATTAGCATGGCCCAGCCAAAATCCTTCATGGCTTCTCAAGTGAATTACATCAATCTCCTCTAGTCAAATCGGCATAACCCAACCAAGTCCTTTTGGCATCTTAGGAGATGATCAATATAATCTTGCAAAGGAATCAACACTCCCTCTCAACAAGGGATATACTCTGCATCATGCCAAGCTTGTCCCAAAAGTATGCAAACTTTTCTCTAGAAAGAGGCTTGGTGAGAATGTCTACAATCTACTCATCTCTAAATATGTACTAGATCTTCTTTACTCCTTTTTGCACCATGTCTCATATGAAGTGATATTTGATTTCCACATAATAAAATAGCCTTGCAAGTAGCTTCCAAATCCACATTATTTCCCAACTTGTAGCATTGGTTGCGATATACTCTGCCTCTATTGTATTGAGTGCGGTAGAATTCCACTTCTTGCTAAACTAGGATATCGTATTCGATCCTACACTAAAAAATCACCTGAAGGTGCTATTCTGGTCCTCTGTACTCACTGCTCAATCTAAATCTATGTATCCATGCAATCTCACTTCACCACCTAACACATATCTTAGCGCATATCCAACTATACCACATAGGTACCTCGACATATCCTTTGTTGCACCCAGATGCACCTTCCTCGACTCAACCATATATTGGCTCAAGGTGGTCACTACAAAGCAAATACCAGGCATGGTTTTAACCAAGTACATCAAGGATCTAATCAACTACCTTCACATCATGGGATCCACCAAATCTATATTTGAAGTGGAATCACACAACTTCTTCATATTGGTCACCATATGTGTAGCCATGGAGTTGTAATCCATCATACAAAATCTCCCCAAAATATGAAAAATATACTTCCTTTGTTTGAGGAAGATCTCATTAGGTACCCACCACACCTCCAATCAAGGAAATAATGCATCACGCCAAGATAATTCATCCTAAACTTTGAGGAAAACTCCATCTAACACTAAAGTAGATCCTCTTGGGGTAATCTTGGCTACTCCCTCTGTCACATAACCAAATCCTCCTGCCATTATTGCTCCCTCTATCATTGAAGCATACTATGCTATCTAACATGGTCCCCTCATAGAGGGCATACTTGATCCAGGTGGATATTGGTGGCCACCCACCTATTTCACTTGGACCCCCACCATTGTTTCTTTCAGTTTTTCAGTTTCCTTAATTGTAGCACAGTTTACTATTTTTGCAGTTTTTCGGGTCTTGAACTCTTGGAGCCATTTTGAGGCCGTAAACGACATTTTTTGGGAAAATCACCGATCGTGAATATGAATTTTTAACTTAGTACCTTTTGTCAGCAGTTGTAGTCATTGGATCAATCTAATGAAGTATCATATGTGTCAAAATGAGATCGTATGCGAAAGTTACGACCCCGGGAAGTTGATGTACCAATTTACCCCAATGGGGCACATGGTTTGGTGTTTCATCTCATAGGGTTAGGTTTTTGTATGTTTGGGTTTTTACATTGCTTCTCAATAATAAATAGGCCCTCAAGTCTTATTGTAACATAGTTCAGAGGCATGTAGCCACCACATCTTTTCTCAGAGATAAGCTACCATTGCCCGAGCTAGTCTTATTTCCATTATGTTTGTAAGCATATTTCAGTATTTAATATTAATGAAATGAAGTGTTATTTATGCTACATTTATGTATTTATGGTTATATCTGTAATTTTTTGCATTCTTGTTTAAATCTGGATAAGTGGTATCAGAGTGGTCTGCTCTTTCTCTGTTTTTCTTTGCATGTCCCCAACGAGGTCAGGGTATAAGGAGTTAGGGCTCAATCTGGTTGAACCTTTGCAATATTAGCCTCGCAAACCAAGAGGACCGCCCATGGGGGAGGAAAAGAAAGACGAGGGAGTAGGAGATCTTATCAAAATATTTCTCAAGGAGGCCGTCGAGAAACAAAGGAACACGATGATGGATAACTTTTCTCAGATCCTTCAATGGTTGCCCATTGGTGACACATCCACATCCAATAGCCACTTTGGAGGCGCCACTTCTTTTAAGGTACAAGTAAATTTTCACATTCCCATATTTGAGGGCCAAATAGATGTAGATGTCGAAGATAAATGGTTAAATCTTCTAGAACAATATTTTTCTTTTCATTATTTTCCCAGTCGAGAAAATATTACTTTTTCTCTTCTCAAAGCCACCCCCCACGTCAAGGACTAATGGGAAACCTACTGTGAGCAGAAGGATGAAAATGCACTCTCACTATTTTCAGCTGCACCCAATTGGAATTCTTTTAAGGATGCCACTAAGGAGCAGTACTACCCTGTCGGGAGTTATGGGGATAAATACATAAAAGTGGACCACGTTGCAGCGGGGAAGGGACCAAGACATGCCGGATTTTACCAATGTTTTTCATACCCTTCACACGAAGTTGGATATCAAGGATTTTGAGAAACATTTGGTACTAAAGTGCCGCATAGACCTACAAACGTACATCTAGGATGAGATGGAGTTCTTGGAAATCTACTCGCTTGGCACGATGTACCAATACACTTTCAAGATCAAGCAGATGCTTAAACAAAAAAAGCGAGACTTTGCATCTGCGAATCTGAAGCCAGGGAAAGATGCCCCCAAACCACAGAACAAAGGACAAATCTAAGGTAGGGTGGCCCAAGAAAACTCACCAAATCCATAAGCAAATAACAACGTTGTGAAGCCAAAGAAGGACATGGGAAAGTGGAATGAGTTCCATAAGAGCTCCACTCACAACACAAGTGAGTGTCAGGCCAAGCAGTCACTCATGGCTGAGTTGAAGGCTTCTGAATCAAATGCATATTCTAACTCTGATTCAGAACTTGACAAGGGGAATGATAAAGGGAAGCATATTATCTATTCGTTGCCCAACACCATTGTTGCCACCATGAAGATCCAGAAGGAGGAACCTGAATATCTAGAGGAGGACCGCCTCTTCCACTCCCATATGTGGGTAAAGGATTCCTTTCTACAGTTCATTATCAACAGCAGGAGCCGAAAGAACCTCATTTCAGCAGAGGTCATGAAGCATTTGGGCTTACCAAGCACAACACAACCACAACCATACACCATTAGGTGGCTTCACTAAGGATGAGATCTTCACATCAGCTAGTAGTGTCGCCTTCCATATAGCATCAAGCCCTTCACAGATGAGGCATTATGAGACATTGCTCCTCTTTATGTTTGTGATGTATTATTAGGCCAACCATACTTATGGAAGAGACATGATGTGTATGAGTGTTAGGCCCCTATACTACTAGTGTAACCCACTTATTATATTGATGTACCCATGTAGTGCCCATATTGTTACTATTGTGCCCCATAGAAGCCCACTATTGTTATTATT
>APFE030604907.1:85768-122775 GCA_000404065.3 Pinus taeda
AGGAGGTCTTTTCATTTGTATCATCGAAGAATTGTTCATTTATGTAATGTAAAGGAGGTTTCCCCCTCGAAGAGGCTGAATTATAAGGCGTTGATCTATCTTTTCTATCTTTTCTTGAGTTGGTTTCATAACAATGAGTCAAGGCCTCATGCTATTATTGTTACCTTGGCAAATAAGTTGTATAGGATTCCGGAGGTAGCACTGCCTACCACTGTCTCTTTGGTTACTGCAAAACAATGTAGTGAGCTCATTTCCAAAACCAGGAAATTTTTTATCCTGATGATACACCCTTAGGGAAAGAAGAAGATGGTGGCCATGACCTCCAGATAGGGCCCCTTTGCATGACAACAACACATGGACAAGGTTGTGGAGGAGTATGAGGACATCTTCACCTCCCCTGCAGGGGTTCCTCTGCACTATCAGGTCAAGAACTCCATCGATTTTACCCTAGGTGCATCGTTGCCCAATGGACCCATATGTTCTGGAGAACGATGAAATCAAGAGGCAGATTCAGGAGATGTTGCAGAAAGGTTACATACGGCTAAGTTCATCGCCCTATGGGAGCCTGATCGTATTGGTACAGAAGAAGGATGGGACTTGGAGACTCTGTATTGACTATCGAGCGTTGAACAAGGTCATTGTCTGGAATAGGTACCCAATTCCATGGATTGACGACCTTCTGGAACAACTCAAGGGGGAAAAATATTTCAGCAAGATCGACTTGAAGTTTGGATCTCACTAGGTACCAATCAAACCCTCCAATGTGTGGAAGATTGCCTTCAAAGCTAAGGAGGGCCTTTTCGAGTGGTTGGTTATGCCTTTCAGGTTAACAAATGCTCCTGCAACCTTCATGAGGCTGATGGATGATATCTTATGGCCATTCACCAACTCATTTGTAGTGGTATACTTGGCCCTTGAGTCAAGTCACCAAGGGAGGAGTGAAAGAAAAATTATTTTGGTCTGAATCTCAACAGAAGGCGTTTGCAGTGTTGAAACATTGCCTCTGATCTGCACCAGTGCTCACATTACCAGACTTGAAACAACCATATGAGATCAAGACAAATTCCTTTGACTATGCTATTGGGGTAGTCCTTACTCAAAAGGGGCATCCAGTGGCACATCATAGTGAGACACTTTCAAACATAGTCCAGAAGTATCACACTTACGACAAAGAGATGTATTCCATTATGCAGGCATGTCGAAAATGGAAGCAGTGCATTATGGGGAAGGAAACAATCATCCACACAGACCATCGACCCCTGTAGTTCATACATACACAAGGGAAGTTGTAGAATGATTGCCATCAGAAGTGGTCCACATACCTGCAACAATTCCATTTGAATATCAAGTAAAAGAAGGGAAGCACCAATAATGTCGCAGATTTCCTCAGTCGACCCCTGATCATGGTGTTAACCACTGCGCTCAACGCTTGTGGGCACAATACTTCTGATTGCACACTTCTCTACAAAAACGACCCATAATTTGGCCACACATACCAGATGTTCTTGGAGGGTTAGCAAGTGCCACATTTTCACCTCCAAGATGCACTATTATGCCACCTGGGACAACTTTGTGTTCCTTCAAGTGAACATGTCAAGATTATTTGGGAAGCACACTATAGTCAGTTCGTTGGACATTTCAGGGTCGAGAAAATAGTGCTAGTACTACAGAAGTATTTCTATTGGCCGATTCTTCGACAGGATGTTCGGAAGTACATCAAATCCCACACTAACTATGACATTTCCAAACTGACCATCAAGAAGCAAGGCCTCTATACTCTGCTGCCTAACCCTAGTCAACCTTGGGAATCCATCTCCATGGATTACATGTCATGCCTTCCTTCTAGTAAGCATGCCAATAACTATGTTTTTGTGGTCGTCGGCAAATTATTGAAGATGGCCATTATGGTGGCCTACAAGAAGAATAGCACAACAGAAGCCATTACTAAACTCTTCTTTGAATGAGTGTGGGTACACTTTGGGATCCCATAGTCTATCATCTCATATTGGGAGAGTAGGTTCCTCAATACATTTTGGTCTAGTCTCTGGTCAATGATAGACACCAAGCTCACTAAATCCACAACTTTCCATCCCCAAATTTATGGCCAGATAGAGGTCATCAACAGGATGATCGTACACATTTTGCACATGTACAACTCAAAGCATCCATGCACATGGGATGAAAGCCTCCCCTATGTCCAACACAACTATAACCAGGCCCTCCACATCTCGACTGGCCACAAACCTTTTCAGATGGGCCTAGGATTCCAGCCACTATGTCCCATTGATGTGGCCATACCATTTGTAGCTACTCAAGAAAATTCGACTCATGTCTAGTCTGAAGCCGACAAGGAAAACAACTTCATTGAGCACATTCAACACATCTTCCAATAGGTCCAAATTTTTTTGGAGAAATCAAATTCCAAGTATAAGTAGCGACATGATCAACATTAGGTGTCACACAAGTTTCAGGTGGGCAACAAAGTCTGGTTGCATTTGCAGAAGGAACGCCTTACCAAAGCCTATCGGAAACTCATACCACTCCAATATGATACTTACACCATTAAGAAGGTTGTGGGTGAAAATGCATTTGAGCTCAGCATGCCCCCATTCCTTGGCCTGCACCCAGTGTTCAATGTGGACCGCCTTTGACCATACTTCCCACCATTGCTGGACACATCAAACATTGCAGAACAACTCACACCTACATAGTTAAATCCACACTGCATGGAATAAGCCACAACTGATCAGATCATGGACAAATAAATCAAGAACACTTGAAAAAAAAGAATCCAACTATATCGAGTTGTCAAAGAAGGCCAACTCCTTCACCAGGGCAAGTGGCTCACTGGGGACTAAGTTCAGTAGAAGTTTCCTCATCTCATGGAGGAACTCAACGCAATGGGGACCATTGCTCCCTAAGGGGGAGGGAATGATCCAGGTGGATATTGGTGGCCACATGCTTATTCCACTTGGACCCCCACCATTCTTTCTTTCAGTTTTTTCAGTTTCCTTAATTGTAGCAGAATTTACTATTTTTGGCAATTTTTTGGGTCCTGAACTTCCGAAGCCATTTTGAGGCCCTAAATGACATTTTTTTGGGAAAATCACTGGTGGCAAATATGAGATTTTAACTCAGTATTCACTAATATAAGTTTTATTCCTTGGATATATATTTCTAACAAGGTATCATACGCGTCAAGAAAAGATTGTATGCCAAAATTACGACCCTGGGAAGTTGATGTACCAATTTACCCCAACGGGGCCCATAGTTCGGTGTTTCATCTCCTAGGGTTAGGTTTTTGGATGTTTTGGGTTTTCCATTGCTTCTCAATAATAAATAGGCCCTCAAGACTCATTGTTACATAGTTTAGAGGCATGTAGACGCCACATCTCTTCTCAGAGATAAGCTACCATCGCCTGAGCTAGTCTTATTTCCATTCTGTTTGTAAGCATATTTTAGTATTTGATATTAATGAAATGAAGCGTTATTTCTATTGCATTTCTATATTTATGGTTATATCTGTAATTTGTTGCATTCCTGTTTAAATCTAGATCAATACTTCTCCTAGAGACCTCCTATATCTAAGCATTTATTCTAACTATCTCAACTTATGACATCCTCATGGAAAGTTTCTCCTTCCACTTTTCCTGACTGTCTACTCCCTCTAAACTATAAGCTCTTCTAGTAATCTAGCATGATCCTAAACATCCTTAAAATCTCTACAATCCTCCCTTTTGATCACTAATCAATCTTGTTGATTCTATGCTTGATCCCTAAGCCGTACAAGAACCTAACTAGAGCAAAAATCACCTCGTAGCCCACTCCCTCTCCCTGGGAGAACCCACTTGCCATAATCCTTGCTTTATACTTCTTGATGTTGGCACCACCTTGGTAGCCTCCTATAATGAACATGTTCTTCATTTTCACAAGCCCCGTTCAATAGGCCATGGAAAATGAAAAATCATAACCAAGCACTCCTTTTCTAATAGCAAAGAATACATAAATAAAAAAAGGACAAGAGGCTTGACCAAAAAATCAAAGGAAACAAATATGATTGTAGGTACTTAACTATTGATAAAGGAATAATCTACTAAGTGTTGTAGGGAATTTTCAACTCCATGTTGAAAAGAATGTAGCAAGAAAGGCTCAATTTGGCTTTATGCTTAATTAAATTGAGTAAATAAAATTTCCATATCAACAGGACAAATTGGAGGCATTTAACTAGTGTGACATGGATCTTGTCACTTAGTTAACTCAGTAAATTTAGGTTAGATGGCTTGGAGTTTAGTTATGCCTGTGTGATTGCTAAATTTTAGTAATCCAGTTTAGTTATTTTCAGTGATATCCAGTCAACTAACCTCTAACTATTGATAGAGTCAGTTGAAGGACAATTGGGTAGTGGGACAATAGTCTAACTCAAAGATCCGTGAGTTAACTAATCAATCAACCCAAAATAGCTAGTGCATGCAAGGAATTCAAGTTCCTCAGCTAAAGTGGAGATGAAAAGGCAGTGTAACATCAATTGTAGACCAGTTTTGAGTGTACATGTGTTACATGATTTAGAAGATCAATCCTTACAAATTGCGCAATCAATTTGGAGGAAATTCCTATTTTTTAGGGGCTAATTTCCTCATAATTTGTACAAGGAAACAAGAGGCTTGGTGAGAAAATAATTGGCTAAGTTTTGGCCAGAATTTCTCATTGAGCAGAGAGAACAATTATTCTTTTGCCAGTTGAGCTCAGAGATGGAGCTAGAAATTGCAATAGTTTCTCTATTCAATTGATTAATGCAAAGAGGCTTGAGGGTTTTTCCCAGTTGGGTTCCCCTAGAAATTAATGTGTATTTGTGTTTTTTCTTATTGCATGTCTATGCATGTTGTTCTAAATTGTGTTTTCCATTCTACAAATTAGTAGAGTAGAATTGTGTCTCTTTATTTTCAGTTTGAAATCTTAAGAAGTTGCAATTTATATCAAATTTTTACACTCCCACTTGATCCCTACCTACTTGCGAAAAATCACCAATCTGCAATCTCATCAATCTTGGATTCCTTCGTCTTCTTCTTATGCAGTGGATGCTCATCCTCATCATCAATATAAACTGTTGATTTGTGTTCCTTTCTTTTCCTTTTCATTGCATGAGGTATAATGGCTTGAGTTTTTTCATCCTTTTGATTATGCAAGTTATTCCTAGACAACAATCTGGCCTCCTCTCGGAAACAATGAGTCCATAGCTTATCAAACTTGGATAGATTTTCACTAGTACAAAATGAGATATTAGTGACTACACGGCTAAAAAAGTTAATCTCCACAATTATTTCAAGTGAATTACTACTAAATTTGACCAATTTTAAGTGACCAGACTAAAAACAATTAAATTTAATGACTAATCTAGTCTAGGGATAAAATATATGACGATATATTAAGTGACTTAACTAAAACTGACTAACTTAAATGACTAATTTAGTCTAGGACTAAAATATATGACTAGATAATAAGTAACAAAATTAAAAATGATTAACGCTTTACTTGTAAGGACACAATATCATATTTCTACTTGTTCATGTTGGATTTGACATATCTATGGCATGGTAAACGCTCTTAAGCTTCACATGAGTACATGAATGCATGAAACACCTTGACATTTAAGCTCTTTAATAATTGTGAAAATGGTTTACACATTTTCATAATGGTCAAATTTTGTTCTTGATGCATTTATTTCTTATATTTTTTTAACATATTTGACATTTTAACCACACCCTTATGGAAATAAATGCATGGGAACATGAAATAACTTGGTTCATAAGGCTAACAATTCACTATTTTAAGATTGTCTTGACGGTTTACTTGCTTGAATTTTTGTAGATATATGATCACTTTCTAATTTGAAATGCCACATCTTAACACACATAACGAGATAGTGATTGAAGCCCAATAGTGCCACTATTGGTGCACTTTGCACACAATTTAGATAATGCACACAATTCTTAAATATTTGATGTTGACATATGGAATTTCTTATTGTTTAGGTGTGCTTTAAAACTTACATTGATATCTAGTCTTGATGGAAATTTGTTCTAAATACATAGTGGTTAATATGCCCACATGCTAATGGTATTGCTCATGGTTCATTAGTTGTAATGACACACTTTGGAATGTTACAAATACATCATTTGGTTCACAATTCTATGGTTACAAACCGCCCAACTATAAATGGTGATAATTTGATGATAAATTGATGACATTTGAATGTTACAAATATGTGAGTGGTCCACATTCAACTTTGTTATCTTCATTGTCCTTAGTAGCAATGACAATTTTGGATATTTCCTTTATTTATCATCGAAAACACATAACTCTTTTCCGTCCTTTATTTATCGTCATAATACTATTTGTGCATGATCTCTTAATTGTGTAATAGTCTCTTGATGATGATAACAAACTCTCAATATCCAATGCTCATGAATACAATGAATGAATGATCTGATGCATTACTTGTATGGACACGATTTATGATTCATTTTCTATTTTTATTGTGCCATTGTATATATGCTTCACTAGCACCTCATTGTATATGGTTAATTGAGCAAGTTTTACCTTTCATTTTTAAAGTACAATTTCGTTGCATGAATAATCGTAGTTTTCTAATTAAAATCATTCAAAATTTGTTCATAATTCATGGTTTGTTTGACTATTCACACACTTATCCATGGCCTTTTATTTTGAGAGTGAGTAGTGTCGAATCAGTAGTCTTAGTTAAAGAAATTCCCTTCATTACTCAATGACCTGGCCTAGCGCAATCTTTAAGGATTCCTCCCTTGACAAGGATATCCTTCAGTGTAGTCTAAAGAGTGAGAGAAGGCCACCAAGGTGCCACTGGGTGGCTTGCTTGAGAGTTTCCTTTTAGGCATTCTAGGTGGAGTTAAGATTTTTTTTTTCTATGAGAGTGTTTGAGGGCCAAGAAAATTAGTTTCCCTTATCGCCATCACCTAAACTACCTCCAATAAAATCATGTGTTATTAATAGAATCTAATTTTTATAAATATTTAATTCAATATAATTAAAAAAAAATGAGATTATTTTTATTTTTTGTATATGGCATGATCGAGAGCTATAGCAAACTTGTACTTACGTGACAGGGGATTGATTCTATCCACTACCACATTCACCTCCAAGTGTACCCACATTGCCTAACATGTGGCACACTAAGTTAATCAGAGTTCAAACCCATGACATCATAAAAAATGCCTTAACAACTCATTCTATCATTAATTGATCTACACCATGGAGCAAATTAAAACTAGCTATTAATATTAAAAAATATAACCACCATGGAGAAAATTAAAACTAACTTTTAATATTAAAAAATATAGTCATTTTATTTTATTTGAAAATCAATTTTAATATATATTTTGAAGAAAGTCGTTAAAATAAAGTTTAATGCAAAAAGTGTTAAGAAAAATAAAATTTGGTGTGTAAAATTTTATAGAAACCATTTATTATAATCCACGGCCCCTAACAATGGTAAATTATTTAGGGTGCAGATGGCCTGAAGTGGGCTCAAATTTCTTTTGCAAGTCTCAGTAGTATAAATAAATATTTCAGTAAATTGTCATAATAGATCGGATATTACAGTTAAAAATAGACATTTCGATTATGGAAAGAAATGATCAAGGAGCTCTTATGAAACAAACTAAGGATTTGAGTTGGCTTGATTGAAACACATGTATATATTTCAACCATCTTCCCACACTTGCCTAGATATTTTGTTTCTACACTTCAAATTATTGCGATTTGAAGGTATTTTTCACTCTCTTTGTTTTGCTCTTTTCAATAATTCAATTTTCTTCGTTTATTTTTGAGTTCTTTTTCTACTTTTATTTTCTCATCGACATTTCATCTCTTGTTGATAAGGTTTTCCCCCATGGTATAGATGTGTGGACTGGAATTGGATCTATCACAAGGGAAAAAAATGATTAAAATGTACAAGTGTTAAATTTAAGGCTTTGGGTGCTTTAGTGGTAAACCTTGAAGTTTTAGTTCGTAGATCGTAGATCTTTCCATTGTTTTACAACTTGGCACTCTTTTTGTGATGGTAGCACAGATTCAGATCTCTGTGGTGGGGCTGGAATTTCGGTGGATCTGTGTCGTAGGTCCTTCCTTGATAATTGGGATTGTTTTAGAACTTGGTATTGTTTCTACAATGGTAGCACCGATCCAGATTTGTGTGGTGGGGCTGAAATATTCAAATCAATGTGGTGGGGCACTGTTTTGTATCTACCTTGTATCATAAAGTGTTTGGGCTAAAATAGTTTGTGGTCGAACTATAGATTAGCAGTAGGAGGGGGGTGGTCTCGGTTCAACGTTGTGGGTATGAAGAGGCTGGATCGACCAAATAAACTATAGATCCAGAGAAAAATCGAAGCAAAAATCGGGCATGAAAGCAACGACTGGACTCTTTCTATCCATCGATTTCAATGTTCATCACTCTATCTCACGACAATCATGGTACCATAAATAAGAAGTTCATGGTACCACACTTCAAGGTACCACACCCTACCGTTCATGGTACCACTTACTTGAACCTATACCCTATTGTTCATGGTAGCTTTAAGCTAGCTTCATGGTACTGTAAATAAGAAATCTATATAATAAATCCCTTACCAAGGAGACAGACATATCATGTAATGATGGATTTCCCATGATGATTTTGGGATTACAATTTTCCTTCCCCTATGTTGTCAGGGAGCTTTCTTTCCAATTTCAATTCTTTTCACTGGAAATCATCGCACACGGTGAAACAAATGCAATATTCGACATTTCTCTTTAGAAAATCGGAGTTCCCAGTAGGTCCATAGATGATTTCATGGAAGAGTGACCAATTAACCATCCATACTAACCCTTCCACTAAACCAACCACCCAGAGCTGACCATTGGACCCATTTGTTCATATACGATTGATAACCGACAGAACTGCACTCGAGGGAAAACTTCGCTGCCCCCAAAAGCGTGCATATTTATTAAGAACTAGATACGATTGAAAGAGGATAGTGATAGTTCAACTGTTGGATCGGTTGGCCGAAGTGAACTTTTCGATGGATAGCTCAGGTGAAATATCGAGATATTATCATATCTATAAGAAAAATTATCTAGGTCCCAGCCAAAAGGTCGAGTCCACTAGCTACCTCAATCATTCACTTATTGCCCCTATTGATTCATTAGCCCTATTGATCAATGAAAGGTTTTGGAAGTTGTATCTTTTTGGAAGTAAGTGGTGGGCCCCTTATTCATTACTTACTTATTCCAACAAATGTTGGATCAAATTATACTGCCTCTCTATACACTAGTTCTGGAAGCTCCACGGACATATAAAATAAGAAGGTATCACTCTTAATCCTCTCTTGCTCATGGATTCTCTATTCACCTCAAAACCTTCTTTGCGCATTCATGTCGGATTTGTGAACTTAGAATCCCTTATTTATATATGTTTGTGTTTATGGGGAAAGGTGATAGCCCAAGTCCACCTTGGCCCTCCCCATTGTGCTTGGCCAATGGTGGGAATAGTGCTTCAAAACTGATTGTCGGACTCCTTCGACCATGAAATGACTATGCTAATGGGGATTTGCAACCCTGAAATAAACAATTTGAAAACTGATTTCATGAGAAGCTACAATGAGTGGGCTTGGGTTTGTTTTACTAAGTTTCCCACCCAATTTATTAGAGAATATAAACTCAGTTTCTTACCATTATTCATTGAAAAGGAAACCAATTGATGAAATCCAATAACTAGTACAACGATTTAGTGGCTACCCATCCCTCCTCGGATGAAACCTTTGGTGGGTGGTGAGCTATAATAGCTTTAGAGCTTCGATCAAATGGTCGCTAGGATATAATCAATTGGATATTTCAAGTTGAGAATCATATACACTTCCCACCTAATAGCTAGTTAGTTTTTTATTATCTAGTCATTAGTCAAAATATGGTAGTAGCACTAACTAAACAACAACTCTAGAAAGATGGAGATTCCTTTCAAAATTCTGTCAATCTTAGAGTTGTGAGTGATTGTATGGTGGACCACAAGAAGAGTTTGATATATTAAATCAGTATTATAGCCAAGTATGTAGAATGAATACATTCTTCGGTCAAGCCCAATAGTAATAACAGTATTTGACTAGATCTAGAGTAGTAGTTGATCAACGTGGTGCCATTGTAGTAGACACACATAGATTTACACTGAATAATGGTTTTAATTCCACCATATATGTTGTCAATAATCCATTCTACAATAACCATGTGTACACTAAAGAAATAAATGGATGCTAAGTGAGTCGGTGAATGGTACGATCGGTTGATCTTGCTTGCTGGCCAAGTCCATGCTGCCATTAGGCCCTGGAGTTGCAATCGATTAAGAAAGGAATGGTGGAAGTTCCCCAATCCCTATTTTACCTTATAGGGCTCTTGCTATTGAAATCTAAGATAAGTATTAGGGTTTGTGTTCTGATAAGCCCCAGAAAACTAGCAAGTGAGTAAAGTGGTGCGAGTAGTATGGAACAAGCCTTTTGACAGCTCACTCTGCTAGCCACTACTGACAAACTTTGTTTACGGAAAGAGTATCAGATGCGAGGGTAGTATAGTGAACCAGGCCTTAATTGGAAGAAGCACTCAAATTTAAGCCACCGAGAGGCACTCGACTAGCGCAACGAGAAGAAGTAATGTCTTTCTGCAAAAAAGTTACCCTTTGGCCGGCCTGCGATAGGGTCATTGTGAATCCTAGGAAGATTCAAACTAGGCATACCTTTTATCATCTGTCTCTCATATTTGGTGTGTGTGCCACTTGAATTTTAGTTAAAAACTTTCTAACAAATATATGTGCAAAAATCGAAGAAATTAGGAGTTAAATTTAGAAACAAAAGATTAACTTTTAGATTTGCTTGAGTTTGTGGAAACTACAATTTTATGAATTTGAAGATGAACTTTAATGGATTTTGTTAATTTGAGTTCTTTAATGGAATCCTTCCCCGCAACAAGTGAAATTAATTAGTGACATTTACCTTTTTTTTCTTGGAAATATTTACCAGCCTTTCACTGTTCAAAAAGACAATAATGGCCTTCAAGTTTGGAAAAGTTTGATTTGAATACATGTAAAAATTAGTGTCAACTCTTTTCAACTCTAAATTTGCATTTCATGCCTCTTCATTTGAAGAGTTCCCTTAACTTAGAACTAGTTGATTATATGCATCTTATCCCTAACACGATATCCAAAAGATCATTTGTTGTGGATATGGGTTGTGGGAGAGAGTCAACTATTGACTTTCATCGTGACCCTTTGAATAACTAGGACCCACAATGGCCTTCACAAGCCTTGCATTAGAAGATATTTAATTGTTTGTCATATTAAAATTGAAAATAGCTTTTATCTCATACCCTTTGGTCGTAAAATTCTAGTCATCCCACTACATTTAAAAATTATTTGTGACATTCAAAGGTGAGTTTGTTGTATTAAAATTAAAAATAGCTTTTATCTCATATCCTTTGGTCATAAAATTCTAGTCATCCCACTGCATTTAAAAATTATTTGTGACATTTAAAGGTGAGCTTGTACTCTCGGTTCAATGAGTGTTTTTTGTGTGAGAATAATTTTATTATGATCCCTACTAGATAGTTTGTTGACTTTTGGAGGGATATTTTATAGAATTATTTTTATAGGTAAATATTTTATAAAATTTTTATCTTCATTTTTTTTAAGATTTAAATTCTTTTATTTATTATATTGGAATTTTAGACGGAGTGAGAGAATTGGAGAGAGAGAAAGAGAGGAGAAAATGGAAGGAAAAGAGAGGGGAATGGAGAGAGGGGAAGGAGAGATAGAGGGTGGGGGATCAAGATGGGAAAAGGATAGAGAAGAAGTGGAGTGGGTATGGGTGGGAGAGAGAGGGGAATAGGGAGAGAAGGAAAGAGGGGGATAAGGAAAGAGCGATGGAGAGACAAATGGAGGTAGAGAGGGAGAGAGTGGGAGGGGTAGACTCAGAGAGAGGGTAGGAGACAAAGACAGTGTGAGAGGCGTAGAGGGAGGGATAGAGAAGGGGGAAGAGGGATATAGATATAGATAGTGGGAGGGACACAAGGTGAAGGGGAGAGACAAAGAGAAATGACTAGAGAGAGAGAGAGTGGGGAAAGTTTAGAGGGACATAGAGAGAGGGAGGGGAAGAGGGACAATGGGACATGGGGAGATGATGGAGGAAGAGAGTGAGAGGAGGGTGGGGTAGAGTGAGAGGGTGAGAGGGGGGGAAGGGAAAGGGACGAGAGGAGGGAAGGAGGGAGAGAGAATGGAGAATGGAGAGAGAGTGGGGATGACGGAGCAAAGGGAGAGAGAGAGAGAGAAGGAGGATGGAGAGAGTGGGAGAGGGAGAGATAAAGGGGGAGTGAGTGAGGGGAGGGAGCGAGAGGTGAAAAATAGAGAGGAAGTAGTGGGGGTAGGGTGAGAGAAAGGAGGGGAAGAGAGAGTGGGAGATGGAAAGAAGGAAAGGATGGGGGGAGATAGATGGAGGGAGAGAAGGAGGGAGGTAGAGAGTGAGAGAGTGGGAGGGGTAGAGTGAGAGAGAGACATAGGGAAAGAAGGGGTGGGAGAGGGAGAGGGTGTTGGATGGGTAGAGGGAAGAAAACCGAAAGGAGGAGAGGGATAAAGATAGAGATAAGGGGAGGGGAATAAGGTGTTGGGGGGAGAGGGGAATAGGGTGGGGGGTGGAGAGAGAGGGGGAGGTACTATGGTGGAGTGGAGAGAGAGAGACAAAAGGGAGGAAGGAGAGGGAGAGAGGGAGGATAAGACAGTCAAAAGGAGAGGTGGAGAGAGAGGGGGGGATGATGGAGGGAGTGAGATGAGGAGGGTGTGGTAGAGGAAGAAGTACAAGGATAGGAGTAGGGAAGGAGGGAAAGAGGTAGAGGGATAATGGAGAGAGAGAGGGAGGGAGATATAGGGGGGGGGGGGTAGGTAGGGAAGCATGGTACATGGTACATGGTTTTGACTACACCATAGGTAGGGAAGCATGAGTTGGTAGACCATGTGCTCCCTCTTATCTTATAAAATACATCTAAATTGATCTTGGTATCATACCAGCTGGATCATCGCCACTAGTTGCCCCAATAATGACTAAGGATATTCTCAATCTGTGATGCTACCTCGTTCAAGGTTCCCTACCTAAGATAAGAGGGAGCACTTGTATTTTATAAGATGCATGACTTCCTTTTGTGAAGCATTCAGGCGAGAATCTATCCCTTCCATTCATATCATAGTCATTTATTATATCCCCTTCCTTCCCCTCCTTAGGGGCATTTTTGGACCCCTCTGGACCAAATCTAAGAGAGGCATGCTCATAACTCCTTCCTATACACTTAGTAATAAGCCTGCCAAATATGCATGAGACAAATGTGATTAAGAAAACATTCATTTGATCAACCAACAAATTCAGTGCCAAACTCCATTTTATTATCTCAAACCCTTCTCATCTCCTCGCACCTATCCTTTTTCTTGATCACTAAAGGATCTCATGACTCTAGCTAAATTGATAGATGGAAACAAAATATTGTAATAAAAGATTGAAGGCCATCTCAAACCCCTAACCTCAGTGGTCTCAACATGACCAATGGCTTGAGTTGGCGTTCTCTCGTAGAGATGCCTTCACCATTAATTATATATATCCCTAATTATCCTTCCCACACTATTACAAAGTACTTTGTTTATTTACATAAAGCAACAAGTGAGATCAAGGCAAGCTGTGGAATTGTACACTATCTAATGTGCAAAGGTCCTTGCATGGAAGAGGATATTATACAAATGTTTACATTATGGTTAGTATGTTGTTTTATAGGAATTAAATTATTGTGAGTGACTTAGTGAGGATTTTTTTTTTATATGAAGTTTGACATATTAAATTCATTGATTCATGTTTGAGATTTTATAAATGTATATGGTTTTGGGTAAAACAAGAATGTATTTAGGTAATTTTTTTTTTATTTTTTTATTTTTTTCTACTTATTTTTTATCTTTAAATTTTTAAATTTTAAAACATGTGGTATAAATTACATATTTACTTATTTCTTATCTTTAAATTTTAAAAGGTGTTGTATAAATTACATACTTCACATTGATTACATCTTCAAATTTTTATGCATACTTCATAATTGTATCTTTAAATTAGATTATAGTTATCATTTAAAGCTATAATATACATGCCCTCATTTGAGGCTAATGAGTGATGGTTGTAATTAACAACTTTGAAGGTTATGATTTTAATTCTAAAATTGGGTTAGTATATAAGGATAGTTATTTTTGTGATGCAAGATGTGAGGTTAGTCATATTGATTATAGTTTATGATTTTAGAATCTTAAATTGGAAATTTACCATTGAAACATGGTAATATATTTATTTAATTGTGTGATATGGTGAGAAATTCCTTGAAATGCATTAGTAAGATGGACCTTAATATTTGACTATAGGAGTTATGGTTAAATTTTGAACTCTATTTGACTTTATGACATCAAGTTGTCTATGATGACCAATGCAAGAAATAGGTACCAAGAATGAGAATGAGAAATCCTAGGTACCAAGAACATTATTCTGGGAAAACAATGTTATCCAAGAACGAGAAATCCCAATGTCATTGCCAAAGAGCCCTGAAACAAATCAATTTATCAAATCTCTATGTAAACAATGTTAGCCAAGAACAAAAAATCCCAATGTCATTTCCATGCTCATTGATTTGACCATGAATATGAACTTGCATGCCTATTGTCAGAAGCTTGATTCTAACTTCCCTTGAGCTTCGACATTGAGGGTCATGTTGTTAAAATTGGAAACTAGGGCCAAAATCAATGTGGGTCATCTTATTAATGGAAATTGTTATTTTTCTTGGATCCCTCTCATCAAGAGGTGTAGGATTGATCTAAAGATGATCTGATTCCAATACGTATTCATGGAGTTATGAATTTATTTGTGTTATAATACAATTCGTCAAGGTCAGCCAGCAATCAAATTTCCCCCACTTGTGCTCAACGTTTCAGTATAATAGAGGTGCCTTGAAAGTCATTTGGACATACTCACTTGGGATCTCTTCCTCTCTACTTGTCTTTGGGTTTTAGTAGGAGGAGAGATCCTAAGGGATAACACTGCCCTAATAAAGAAAGATTCTATGCTATCTAGAGGGAGTGCCCTAGGCTCTATGCTTCCCTAATGAAGAATCCCTAAACACAGCAGTGGGTTAAGCCCTAAACACAACAGTGGTTTAAGCCCTAAACGTAGCAATGATTAAGCCCTAAACACAGCAGCGGGTTAAGCCCTAAATGATGCAATGATTAAGCCCTAAACACAACAATGGATTAAGCCCTAAACACAACAGTGGGTTAAGCCCTAAACACAACAATGATTAAGGCCTAAAGGCAACAATGGTTAAGGCCTAACCACAATCATGGTTAAGGCCTAAGTGCAGTAAAAGGGAAGACAGTTCACGCTGCCCTAACCACAGCCTTATGAGTCACAATATGGTGCCCTAGACACTGTCAATTCACAGTCTATGAAGGGAACTCAATCCGTTGTTTAGGAGTGATGTTAGAAGGTTGTTTAGGAGTGTTGTTAGTGGTTGTTTAGGAGTGTTGTAAGAGGTTGTTTAGGAGGGCTATTAGTGGTTGTTTAGGAGTGTTGTTAGTGGTTGTCTAGGAGTGTTGTTAGAGGCTATTTAGGAGTGTTGTTAGAGGTTGTTTAGGAGGGCTATTAGAGGCTATTTAGGAGGGATGTTAGAAGCATTTAAGGAAGATTGCTAGAGGACTTGATTGTTTTCCTAGAGAAGCTCTCTACTGCTTGAATATTGGATGTTGTATGTGCAGCATAATGATATATATGACAACAAGCATGGATAAGTGTTTGTTGGATGCAGCATGGTGTTAGAGACAACATGTTTGGTTGCAACAATGATTAGTGCAGCATGATGAATGGTGCAACGTAATGCACAACGATGGTGGTGGAGCATATAGGTGACAACAAGGATGGATGCATTGTAGTGCAGTATGGTGCAACACAAGTATGGTGCAGCATAATGGTACATCATGGTGATGATGGGTGTGTAGATATAGCAGCAACATGATGCATTGCAACAGCTTGTTGATGATGAGTACAACATGATGATGTGGTACTGCTCAGAAATGGGAAGCAACATAGTGATGAAGAGAGGCTTAGTGATTGGGTGCAATATAGTGACGGATGCAGCATGATGATGAGGTGCAAAACAATGATGGGTGCTGCATGGTGATGAAGTCATGTTGGAGGATTAGTTGAAGCATATGCCTTCCCCTGATTTCAGATCAGCTGCCTCATCTGCCATCTTCTTAGAGAAGATCTCTGCTCTTATTTTGATAAGTCAAAATGTTGACTTCTAATGTATATGTACTATCTCTCTCTCTACTGAACAATTGAAGAATATATAAGAATAATTGATCAAGGGTTTCCCACATTGGGGTTTGTCCCTGGCTGGTGCCTCATATTGTGTCCTCTTGTCTTTTGCAATTTATGTTTATGTTCTATCTTCATTTTACTATCATGCTAAATGTGATTGCTATTCTGGAATTGATATTGAGCTAATATGAAAATTGAAGTAAATTTTCTATCAACATAGAACATACCTAAAATTAACACATGTCCAGTAAGAGTGGAGCAGAAATGCAGGATTTCATGGAATAAGAAAATGCATGTACCAATGAGGAGCATATACTGATACATGGCATCCTTTTGACTATTGTGGCCAGAGAAATTTTTTTGGCAGGCAATGTTACATTATTCTTTTTTATCATCTCCTATTTCTGTGTTTGCATGCTTCTATTGTACTAGTTCATTATGCCTATGTCATGTAAAGATCGAGTTGAGTGGGTTTTAAATTTGATTTCCACTATAGTGAAAAATTGAATATATCCATTTTCCCTGTGTAGGTTGGATGATGGGATGACACACTCAGAAATAGGGGCAATGTTAAAGTAATACTCCAAAGATAAAGAGGTTGAAAATAATATTTTCTTATTTTAATTCAATGGCTAGAGTTACACGTAACTTTGTTACCCAATATTTCAAATGCATGTTGAAAGAGTCCGCGGGAAAGAAGTATGGAAATATCCAAAAGGATCTTAAATCATACTTAGGTTTTCCTTTTGTCCTCCTTTAAGTTATTAAAAAAAATCTGCTTATTGGTAACATATTGTCTCTTCAATGTTATGAGTGTCTATATCCATTTCACTCTTAATTTTTCAGTATGTTTGTTGAAATTGTATTTGATTTTCCATTTAAAGAGTGCAATATGTTGTTCAATTTTATCAAAGACAAGTGACATATAGAAGTTAGTCCTGAAAGGAATATACAAACTTATTCTAATATCTGATACAGCTACTCGGATAGTTTCTGCCACTAAGGATTTTTTTTGTAAGTTGTTTGAGATCAATGTTATATCTTGTTTCAATTAATTTTTAAGTGACAAAATTAAAAATGTTTTGAGCATAGGTTGTCCATCGATGTTTTTAATGTTTTTATTATTTCACCTCATGGTTATTTTGGGTAATTAAATGTTTTAGGAATGTATGACAAGACATTGATGGGCAGGTAAACAATTTTTTATAATTGCAATGTTCATTCCATGATATCCTCTCATTATTTTTTAATTGTATTTTGAACATTTCTTTTGATCTTGCTTCTTATTTTAGCTATGAAATTGAAAATACTTGGTATCACGTCCATTTAAACAACAACCAAAGCTTGAAGATGAAATTATCATTACAAGATATTAATTGAAACCATTTTAATTGTTTTGTGTTGAAATCTTTTCATGACTATTAGAAAAGTTTACTTTCATGTTGTTATTTGAGTACAAGTTGTTTATATACTTGACCAAGTTCATGTGTTAGAGAATGAAATGTTGTTGCAAATAAAATGACAAGGATTAGACACCACACCTCAGATTATTTTTTTTCACAAGTTATTTACAACTTAATCTTTTTAGCATGTAACTTAGTTGGCATGATTGTGCCTAAGCTTTTCCTGAAGGTTGAAAACTAAGTTAATAAGGTGTTATTTTCTATGGTGAAGTTTTATTTTATTTGTTTATACATGTCATCTGGAAACTGTCGCTCAACTGAAGAAAACTTGTTCGAGTTTCTTGCTTTTATGGGGAAAAATGGCTTTCCACATTGATGTTGAGTTGTATGTCATATAAATATTTTATAGTCTACTAGTTTATATTCTACTGTTCATTGTCTTTCATGTCTTACACTTTGTACTGTATCTTATTTTTTTTTTCAAAAAAGGAACTCACTATTGATGGTAAGTAGCAGGATTTGAAGAAAGAGGAGAACAATAGCCCTCGAGTGAGAAGTGAAAAAAGAGAGATAATAGAACTAGTCTAGTGATACCGTTAAAGCCAATATCCTGCATAAGAAAAACACATAGAGATTGATGGTCAAGTCTTTAGAATTGGTGAATTCATCTGCAATGCCTTGGCAACACAATGATAATGTTTTCTAGTGATGAAACAACATTTCATGTGCAAATTGTAGGCTAGCCAATATCAAGTTGGAAACTCATATTGTAATACTTGACATTTCATATAATATAATTTATGTGGTTGAAATTATTTATAGATGCCCTTGACATTGTTTAGTATTGTAATTAACATATGTAACTTTGCATTTTCATATTAGATGAACCAATGCACATTGTATGACATTTTTTAATTTAGTTGCAAAATCATACTAATTCATTTATGTTGATTAATAATGAACACATAAAATGAATCTAAAACTACTAAATTAGTAGTTTATAATGATTATTAATAAAAATAAATTAAATGAATATAAACTACTAAATTAGTCGTTTATATAATGAATATGAAACTACTAAAAAAATATAAATGATTACTGAAAATGATAAACTTGTGACAAATGACAACTACATTTTGCATATATATGACTATTAGTAGCTAATTTACAGTATCTTATAACATGACAAAAATTGAGTTATATTTCTTTGGTCATTAATTATTTTCAAACGATGACTAAAATTTGCATATATATGACTATTAGTGGCTAATTTACAGTATCTTATAACATGACCAACATTTTGGTCATTAATTGGTTTTCTCGAATGATCATGTAGTAATATATTTTGTTGTATATTTGGTCATTAATTGTGGCAATTAATGACTAAATAAATGACTAAATTAATGACCAAATTTATGACTAAATATACTACTATATGATCAATTTAAGATAGCCAATTAATGACTAACCTAAAAATGACTAAAAGTTGGTCGTGTTATAAGATACTATAAATTAGCTACTACTAGTCACTGACTGAAAAATGGTCTTTTATGTGCAAATTTTAGTCGTTGTTTTAGTAACTAATTAGCCATTTTGTACTAGTGTTTCTTGTGCAAAATTCCTTGAACAAATGGCTCCTATGAGGATAGAAATCCATTGATCTATCATCATAACAAGTTTGGAATCATCAATAATATCTCCAATGGCTCTAAGCTCATCTCTCAATTAAGATATTCTCATAAGGTAAGAGACAATATAATATGATTTAGTCATCATGACATTGCGAAGATGATTTCTCAAGGTTAACCTCCTATTTGTGTTGTTGCTTTCATACAATTCTACTAGAGAATCATATACTTCCTTGGTAGTCTTCAATGCAACAACATGAGGAATCAAGCAATCCTTTATGGAATCTATTTAGAGTTTCTTAGCCTTGGATTCATTCTTTTTATACTTGGTTTTCTCCTAAGCTCCCTCTAGATCTAGAATAATTTTCTCCACGTGATTTTGAAGTTCATTTTCCTCCAGGATAAGGAGTATCCTAGTCTTCCAAGATCTTAATTTGATGGCACCGCCTAACCTGTCTTTAACTCTAAGAATTGGTGCCATTTTGTCAAGAGTCTAAAAAACAATAAAGTTGTTGAATACTTGGTCTCTAAGGCTGACTTCAATGGCTAATTTTTCAACAAGGCTCCGATACCGTGTTGAATTTTCTACAAGGGCACATTATAATATTATTTTGGCTAGATAATTACTTCCTAGTGATTTTCACACAATTTTCTTATGCCACTGATATCATTGAGAAATTACACCTTAGAATATATAAATAGTAAATGTAGTGGAAACTGTAAAGATCATAGAAATATACCCATGCATAATAGAGACAATATTTTTACCTTAGGAAACCCAACCTTGGGGGAACCCCTAATAACTTTTCTTTAGGAGAAATTATTCTTCAACAAGGTTTACAAATCAACAAATTGTCTAGAAATCTGTGCCAATAATCCAAGTCAAATATCAGTCAAACCTGGTCAAAACTCTAGCAAGTTAATGCTGTTCAGACCATCCAAAATCCAAATTTGTAGTCAAACTTTGGTTTGGTCAAACTTGGTCATGTGGTCAATCTGGTCCTGCGATCAATTCTTCCGTACACTGCAATCAAAATCAGCTTGTTCTATGGGCAACACCCAATCAAATAGCTCAGTCAAATAATATATAAACTGAATCAAAATAGAGATCAAAAACTTGGTCAATGATCACTCAAAATAGGCTGGCCAAAGTTTCCTTCTCACACATGTGGCCATAACAAGATTGATAAAATGATAAAAATATGATCTCCAAAAGACTTCTCCATGCTTAGACTTTCTTGTTAATGAATCGATAAAAATGAGACATCACAATGTCTACTTATACAAGTTGAATGTGTGTGATAACCCAAGGGACACATCCCTTCACATTTGGTTGGGACAACATGACCTCTTGGGTCGAGATGTCATTGCAAAAATAAATAATTTATTTAATTCTTCATAATTCTTCTAGGTCGACTTAGGAAAACGGGAATACCTCCCAATTATACACACAAAATCAACTTAATGTGGATAATGTCTTCCTTGCCCATATGATATTTCTTTTGTCTTCTTAATAGTTTGGACTAAGGCATAGAGTTCCTTATCAAACATAGGGTAGTTTGTAACACCATGTTATGGTAAAACACAACCCCCCCATTATTCACTTAATTCTCATTATGGGGACCCTTTGATTAAAACTTGGTCATGTCACTTTCTAATTTTATGAGTTTGGATTGCTTCAATGAGATTGATTTGTTTTTCTCTTCCTATCAAAACTAATTTGATATCATTTGGTTGTTTGGTTTGTAAATGGAACTTAATTCAAGATTGGATGTTTTTCACAGCTTTGGCCTTGTAGGATGTATATAATGTACATTAATTTTTGTTTTAAAGATTTTATTTCTTTATTTTATAGATTTTTTGTTTATATTGTAAATAATATTTTCATTTTTATCCCTTCATAGCCCTCGAGACCAATCTTCAATGTTAAAGTGGCTTTATTATTTCAAAGTAATATTAGTGCGAAACCCTTTATATTACAAATGGCTAGTTGTTTCGAAACATTCAAGATGAATACAAGTGGAATCAAACTTACACATATCAGAACTCTATATCTTTTGGACATTGGAGAGGCTCAACCCAAAATTTATGATATAAGCCCTTCTGATATCCAAAGTTCTGATATCCAAGGTCTTCATCTTATGCAAAGAGTGATTGTAGTTTATGCATATCGCAAAGATCACATATTAGGGTTACAACACTTAATGTTAGGATATATTAAAACCCCAATATGTCCCCACCTCTATTCCGCTTGATAAATAATTTAACGAGGTTTAATAAAGGGTTTATGCACCATTACTCTTTTACAATCATGATTTGTAATCCCTGCCAGCCACGTCACCCAGGAAACTTTATATCGGGGTTGTTCATTCCCGAGTATCGACGATCGAAGGTTTTCAACTGTGACACGTCTTTAAAACTTTGATATTCCTATCCCACCGATATTCCAATATGTCACTCCTCCGATATGCTAATACATCATACCCCTCTAACTTTCGACTTACGATGCGTCTCTCGCTTGGACCTCTAATTCCCTTTGATCATCGATAATGCGATACGCCTAACCTGTATGATTTCCATCCTAACCTCTGATATTACGGATCCGATAAAGTTATTAAAGCAAGTTCAATAAGATGTCATGTCCACCCCATAACGTAGCCTCCCAATATCGGTGTTTTATGGTGTAGCCATTATTGAAATTTATGATATCCATATCGACAATACCACTCAGCTTTGTTACGTGTCACTACTGCTCTAGTCACTATTATTATTATTATTATAAAATGATACTTAATTAAAATTAAAAGGTCTTAGGGCATGATTAAAATTCATATGTGTATTGATTTTTCCATTATTTTTAATGGCTAATTTCGATTTCTCTAAACCCTAAACCCTTAATCAATTCAACTCAGTTGTGAAGGCTAACCACGGTTGCGGAACAAAGGCCCGATATAAGGGGTAGGGTAAAATTAATTTTAATAAAGAATTTTAATTAATAGTCATTACCATAACCAAAAAATATCTGCGGGAGTTAAGTCACATACTTAACACTTCTTCCTCAAAGTTCGCCACCAATTTTTGGTATCAGAGCAAGTTTCTCTTCTCAGTAAGGATGGAAGTAGGAAGAAGAGGTTGAGGCAGAGCCATCAGGGGAGTAGTAGATGAAGGTCTATAGGAAGAGATCATAACATTGTTTGCACATTTGGCAGCAGTGGAGGCAGGAAGGTGCAGAGATCCTAAAGGTGGAGATGACAGTGAGGAAGAAAAAGCAACAATGACAAATGGGTCAGAAGAATAAGGACCAGAGATTAAACTGTTAAAATAAGTTTTGATGGCTAGCATCAAGCCAAGACCAAAGCTTTCTAACTACGATGGTAGCTTATCCACAGCGGCATTTTTGGACTGGATAAGTGAGTTAGATAAATACTTCGAATATGAAGAAATCAATGAAGATAAGAAGATCAGGTTTTCTATTACCAAGTTGAAAGGACACACAACACTGTGGTGGGACAATGTGCAGGCAGAAAGGAGGAGATTGAATAAACCATTGATCAAAAAATGGGACATAATTATTGCAAAAATGAAGAGCAAATTTCTACCTAAGGATTATGTTGGGTCCCTATAATACTAGTGATTACCCCATTACTATGGTAGTTGTACCCCTTATTAATATCGTTGTGCCCCTATTGCCCCCATATTGTTATTATTGTGCCCACCCTTGAGAAAACAATGAGGTTTGTAAATGGTCTACGAATGGAGATTATGGAAAAAATTAGTATTCTTTCCCCTAATACTATAGACGAGGCATATTAGAGTGCTTTGAAGGTAGAAGAGAAGATCACCAGGAAATAGAATGCAAGAAGAGGACAGTCCTTTGGAAGAGGTAAGACTGAGAGGGAAGGTAACACTAGAGGAGGAAGGTCATACAAATGGGGAATAGGTAATGGCAGAGGCAGAGGAAATGCCTATCAGTGTTACAAGTGTCACAAGTGGCCACATAGGTCTTTTGAATGTCCTGAAAATGAACAAGTTGGACAGAGGGGAGCGTATGTTGCTCAACCTCATGTAGCAGAGGCACCACCACAGGAGGTGGAAAATATGCCTAAAATAGGAGAAGCCTTGGCGTTGAACAAGGGTTTGTTAAATCCAGCTAAGGAAGTGACTGATCTGACACAGAGAAAAGCATTGTTCCAGACTGTGTGTAAATCACATGGAAAATGCTGCAAATTAATTATAGACAGTGGAAGTACTGATAACCTGGTAGTTGTTGAAATGGTGGAAAAACTGGGTTTGAAGAAGTTTAAGCACCCAACTCCATATAAGGTGTCTTGGTTGAAGAAAGGACACCAACTACTGGTTGATGAACAATTTGAGGTGGAGTTTCATATTGCCAAGTACAAGGACAAGGTGACTTGCGATATTATGCCAATGGATGTGTGCCATATTCTGTTGGGAAGACCATGGCAGTATGATAGGAAGGTCATCCATGACAGGGAAAAGAATTGTTACAGGTTTGTTAAGATGGGATAAATCATATGCTAGTTCCCATGAAGGAAGAGGATACTGTAGAAACTAATGGAACAAAAGCATTACTAATAGGTGGAAAGGAGTTTCTACGACAGGTTGAGGATAATGTGGTAAACTATGTAGTTGTATGAAGGCCAAGAATAGTATTGATACATACTGAAATTACTGATTTTCCTTTAGAGATATAGGACATGCTGCAGGAGTTTAGTGATATTGTGGTAGATGATCTACTAGACAAATTGCCACCAAAGCAGAGCATTAGTCACCATATTTATTTCATCTCGGGAGCCAGTTTTCCAAACAAGGCTGCTTACTGGATGAGTCTGAAAGACACTGAGGAAATCAGGAAGTAGGTGCAAGAGTTGTTGGATAAAGGGTTGATACGGGAAAGTCTGAGTCCTTGTGTCATTCCGACTATTTTAGCTCCCAAGAAAGGAGGTAAGTGGCGGATGTGCACAGATTCGCGGGCAATAAAAAATATTACTATTAGGTACAGGTTTCCTTTACCTCGAATGGATGATATGATGGATTGTCTAAGTGGAGAAGCATATTTCTCAAAGATAGATTTGAAAAGCAGCTATCACTAGATCAGGATTCGGGAAGGTGACAAGTGGAAGACAACTTTCAAGACAAATGAAGGCTTATATGAATGGTTGGTCATGCCATTTGGATTGAGAAATTCCCCTAGTACATTCATGCATTTGATGAATGAGATACTTAAAGAATTCATTGGAAAATTTGTGATTGTATATTTGGATGATATACTTATATTCAGCAAAATGAAAGAAGAGCATTTTCGACATGTCAGGTATGTATTAGAAAAATTGCAGCAAAATAGATCACTCATAAATGAAAAGAAATGTTCTTTTTTCAAGAAAGAAGTGATTTATTTTGGATTTGTGATTTCTGAGAATGAGTTAAAGATGGATCCAGAGAAGGTTGCATCCATAGTTAGCTGGCCATCTCCTAAGAGTTTGTTTGAAGTGAGAAGTTTTCATGGATAGGCGAGTTTCTATTGAAATTTTATTAAAAATTTCAGTGGAATTTGTGCACCCATGGTGGACACCATTAAAAGGGAAAATCAACCTTGTCATTGGAAAGAGTCGACTAAAAGGAGTTTTCAGCTGTCGAAGAAGAAGATCACTGAAAAACCAATTATAAGATTACCAGACTTTAACAAACTTTACTCAACCAAGAAGATAAGCCAGTAGCCTATTTCAACGAGAAGTTAAATGAAAGTAGGAAGAAGTACACATCTTATGACAAAGAATTTATGTATTCATCCAAGAATTGAAGCATTGGAGACATTATTTATTGGCTAATGAATTTGTCTTGTTTTTAGACAATTCTGCATTATTGTACATCATGCAGCAGCATAAGCTGAACCATAAACATGCGAAGTCAGTGGAGTACTTGTAGAGTTTTACATTTGTTTTGAAACGTATCAGCGGTCAAGCCAACAAAGTGGCAAATGCATTAAGCAAGAGGAATTTGATCCTACAAGAAAGTACAACACAAGTATTACGATTAAAACATCGTAAGGACTTGTATGAAATGGATGCAAATTTTAAGGAATCCTGTGAAGCATGCCGAAATCCACTATTGAGAGATAATAGCCCATGGTTAGACTATAAGAAGTAGGAGGGGTGGCTATTCAAGGGAGGACAGTTGTGTATTCCATAATGTTATATGGGAGAGAACTTAATCTAGGAAAAGCACAATGGAGGTTTGGCCAGACATTTTGGCATAGACAAGACTTTGGATTAGTTGAGCCACTTTTACTATTGGCCGAAGATGCGTAGATATGTACAGAGGTTCATGAATAGATGCAAAGTGTGTTAGCATGGAAAGGGATGTAGCCAGAATGCAGGGTTATATACACCCTTACCCATTCCAAACAGAGCATGGGACTCAGCTAGTTTGGACTTTGTCTTAGGTATGTCAAAGACAAAGCGGGGATTCGATTTTATCATGGTGGTGGTGGATCGTTTCACCAATATGGTACATTTCATTCCATGCAGAAAAACCAGTGATGCAACACATGTGGCACACTTGTTCTTCACAAAGATAGTCAGATTACATGGCTTGCTGAAGTCCATTATCTCGGATAGGGATGTAAAGTTCATAGGTCATTTCTGGCGAACCTTATGGAAAACGTTAGACACCAAATTGAACTTTAGCTCAGTTTATCACTAGCAGATCGATGGGAAAACTGAATTTGTTAATCGAAGTCTGGGAAATCTGCCAAGGAGTCTGGTTGGTGAAAATTCTAGACAGTGGGATCGTGTGCTTGCACAAGCAGAATTTTCTTATAACGATTCACCCAATAGAAGCATGAGAAGAATCCCTTTCCAAATCCTATATGGAATGCACCCACGTGGAGTATATGAATTACGGGATTTGGGTCAGTTGGAGCGTAGGAGTGTTGATGGTGAGTATTTCGCAAAGGAAATCAATGATCTACATGAACAAGTAAAATTGAAGTTACATGACAGCAACCAAAATTACAAGCAGAAAGAAAATTTGAAAAGACGGGAGGTACAATTCGAAGTAGGAGACCTGGTACTAGCACACTTGCGCATGGAGAGGTTTCCAAAAGGTGAATACAACAAATTAGAAATGAAAAAGATTGATCCTTGTAGAATCCTTTACAAGTTTTATGCGAACGCTTATGAGTTGTAGTTACCTCCAGGTATAGGAATCTCACCCATTTTTAATGTGGCAAATCTGTACCCTTACATTGATGTTAATGAAGAAGACAGTTCAGAAAGATGAACATGGGACACCAAAAATGAGGAAGAATCATGGATTAAACAAATGCCTCCAGCAAAGCCTTTAGAGATCGAACAAATCCTAGACACACAGGTGGCCAGACGGACTCGTAAGAAGGAATATTTACGGTACCTTGTCAAATGGAAGAACCATCCTATTGAGGATAGTTCTTGGTTGGACATTGGCAAGATTCAAAGCGTCGGGTACACTATTGAAGAGCTCGTGGACATGAGCCGTGAGTTTAATTTTCCCTGGGAGCCTGATGCAGGAGCATCCAACTGAAAGGCAACATATGGAATTGACTTCTTCTGATAAAGAGAAGAAGAGATTTGTGAATTTTATTTCATTTTTGTTTTATTTAAACTTGTGCTGACACAACCATTGTCATTTAAAATTAAAGAAACAGGAAATTAGGATTAGTTAAATACTAAGAATTTGTTTCAAGAAAATGTTAGGTAATTAGAAGACATTTTATCAACTGTGAGGAAACCCTGGAAAGTCATAAAAGCCAAACTAGATCCCCATTGTAAGGATCTACCATTTTTTAGGAGAAAGAGAAGAGTTATAAATTGTATTGAATATTTTGTGTGTACAAGAAAGCAATTTAAATACAGACTTCTTCTATAAGTAAAGTGATTCTTTTTTGTGCATGAGTGATGAAATGGTAATTAAGATAAAATTGTGAGACTTTGATAATTAGGTAAACTATAGAATCTCCAAGCGGAACAACATTAAAGAAATTTCGTGAAGAATAGTGTACTGGAACAGAAACTGCAGTTAAAGCAAACCCAGCAAAGAGCATACGCTTCAAATTTAAATCATAGGTACATTTACAAATAATATTCAAGCACTGCCATGTACAATTTGTTTCTATTTCTTTAAATAGTCCAATACAGGTACTAAATCAAATAGAAAAGAACATTGATAACCCAAAAGAAAACCATCAAACCTTCAAGAGTTTAAATTTACATACAAAAGCTAGTTTGACAGTGAGGGTTTGTACCCTGCCTTTTGAAGACATATAGACCATGACCGAAACCCCCATGGGTTTTCCTACTTTACATAGTTAAAACAATAGGCCAATTACAGAAGGGTCCTACCCTGTTCCAAGTCGCAAAATACCAAGGACGAGGCAGTGGAGCAGAGTTCTTTGAGGTCCAAGACCTACACATAACAACCAATAACCAAAAAAGTCTTTAAGAAACAAGTTCGACTAGTTGAAATGAAGTGGTGGAGAATAGCAGAATGAGGGAAGAACCAATAACTTACTTGAAGAAGCCTAACCTCGAGTCAAAGGAAAAGGAACCAATGCCATAACAAGAGGGTTTCAACCCAGCAAAAGAAATCAATGGATTTTACTTGCTCACCAAGTAGCTTGACGGTTAAAAGCATGAAAACAAGGTTTAGCAGTGGAAACCAAAACAAGAAATTACCTGTGCAAAGTTTGTTGAGCCGCCCTTGGAAATGGTAAGAAGAAAACCCTATTGATACACAGGACTAGGATCAAGAAAAAGTCAAAATCAATAACCACAGAGAACACAATACGACAGAGTATAAACCAGGCAACCAAAGTAATAAAATTGTAGTGTTATCAATCAAATTGATACCTCAATGAACCAATAGAGATTCTACAAGAAAATATTGAGATATTGCATACACACGGTCAAAGGAATGAATTGAACAAACAAGCAGCCACATGGTTGAAGATCCCTGCTCAGTTTTCCCCTCTCGATAATTGTGACGAAAAACGAAAATGAAACAAGTGTAAACCCTAAACCCTTAATCAATTCAACTCAGTTGTGAAGGCTAACCATGGTTACGGAACCAAGGCCTAGTACAAGGCATACGGTAAAATTAATTGCAATAAAGGATTTCAATTAATAGCCATTACCATAACCAACAAATATCTGCGGGAGTTAAGTCACATACTTAACACTTCTTCCTTGAAGTTCGCCACCATATTATTATCTCGATTGTTGTGAGATACATGGAGTTGTTATTTTCACGATTTCAGCTTAAGCTCTATATAAATACAATATCTTCGATAAGAAGAGGTGGATTTGAATCCGAGAGAAAAGAGTCAGAGTATTGTAGTGAGCACTGATCCATCTTTGTAGGCAGGGAATCGAGTTTAGAGGCAACAAAGGACTTGCACTACTTTAACTCTCTATTGCTTTCTATAATTTAATTCATGTTTATAATAATATTATTTTTTTAACTGGCTACATAACATTATTGCTTGCTTTGTTATTGAAAGTAAATACTTCATCTTTCAAATATCATTTATGATGTATGCATATGTATGTGGCTTTTTAGCACTATTGTTGACTACTTACTGAAATGCTCATTTAGAATCTGGTCAAGCTATCTTGCAGGGTTAATAAAAAATGGGATTCAAAATTGGAACTTATATAAGGAAAACAATTTATCTCCCTAAGTTTCTATCTACTTAATAGTTTAATCTTATAGATGTCATGTTTTCTACATTTCATGTATTTGAACTACAATATTATGGCATGAATCTTTTTGTCCTTATGCATATGTTTTCTTAGGAATTGGAGATGTTTGCAGTTGTATATATGTTAACAATTTATTGGGAATTTATTTGTATACATTTTCTCGAACAAGGATTAGATCTTGGAACTATTTCCCTTATCTATTTCCTTTATCTTATTCCAATTTCAACATACTTCTGTTTAGTTTCCTCTCCTTTTAATTTTCTTTTGGTTGAGAGAAGGACTAATCCTTTATTCAATCAAGATAGGTCTAGTATTAGATTCATCTTTGATTATACTTTGCATTTGTTTCTAGTTTTTGCATCCTGGAAGTCCCCTCATACAAGGGCATTCTTTAGAGTGGTTTGGTTGAGCCCAAGATCAACTTAAGGATCACTTTCTTGCCTAATCAGTGAGAGGATTGATCTGATGTATCTTCTTTATTGGTAGGTGAAATTCATATTTTAAGCTAGTGGAGATAGAGAGAAGGTAACTAGGCCTAGTTTAACTAGTTGGAACCACCATTTCAATAGAAAATGAGTTATTCTAAGTTCCCGACTAGGTGGTCTCCCTTAAAATGTTGTAGGCATAGATTTTTGGCGCTAGAACGAGGGCTTATTTTAAATTGTTTGCTAAAGTTTATTGTAGAATCTTAATCTTTGAATTAGGGGTTGCCTAAAAAACCTCCTTGGAGATGCTTCAGTGTATCACAATCAAACACTACTGCCTTTAATCACCTTTTTCAGTTCATTTCAAATGATCAAAAATTTAATATTGATGAGGTTGATCTTGATAGGATTTTCTCATATAGTTTTATAGGACAAGAAAAATACTAGTGTCTTTCACTTCCATTTACCTCAGTACACAGCTGGGATGAGTTTGCAGTGATTTTCCTTCAGGATTTTCAATGATACAACTACAAAAAGGTGTGAAAACAACTACTTGAATTGCGTAGGACAGAAGGTGAGTCCTTGGATCAGTTTTAAGTTAAATTTAAATTTAAATTAATGCTATTTAAATCCAATGACTTGCCTCATAAACATCAATCAACGAGTTGGTTTAAGTATTTAATTTCTCTTCCTTGTAATTCTAATGAAGAATCACATACCAAGGAAGGCACTAATAAAGTCATTTATCACAGTGAAAATATTGAACTTGGTTCTTCTTCATCTTCAAAAATTGTTTTAATTGATTCCCAATCCTCAAACGGATTTTCTTTTGAAAGTGAAAAAGATAACAGTTCAAACACTTTGTCTCATAGTCATAATGATTTCAATGATTATAAATCAACTCTAGTTTCTCAATCCTACAATGATAATGTACCTCATTGCAATTTTAATCTTGAGGATAATAATGATTTTAAATTCATAATCATTTGTAAAAGGGAAATCTATGTAAACAAACTTCCACTATGTTGTAACATAATTTATAAAATAGATGTATATTACAAATTACCTTTCTCTCATTCTTTTCAATTTCTTTCTTTGTTCAATTTTATTTTTTATTTTTTGCACATACTATGCTAACATATTGAGCAACAAAGTTTCAAACTCTCGTCAAATGCATTAATTAGTACATGCAATAATCAATTTCAAAATTTCAATCATCTATTTCAATTTCTTCTTAGGTTGAGGTTCTATATTAAGATTGGATAGATGATTTCATATTTCCAAATGAATTTTTCATGAATGATAACGCACGAGAGTACATCTACAAGTTAAGCTTTGTTGAAGGGAGTGAGGGAGGTTCAACGTTCTAGGGTTTCAACAAATTCTGCAACGACAGATCTTTACAAACCTCTGCAGACCTGACCGCAATGACAACAATACGACCATACAAATACAACAGGGAAGTCATGAGCATCATGAATACCCCCCATGGGGAGGATGCAGAGCCTCCCCCCAATGAAAATGAAGATTGGCAAAAGAATAAGGAAGCCTCCAATCCAGAGGATCAAAATGAGGACAACATGGATCTGAACTCACAACAAGCCAAAACAGATGACAAAGAACAACCCAAAGTCACTTCGACCACATGCAAGCCAGTGGCGGCCAAACGTCCGAAGATAGAACTCCCAAGTCATCGAATCAATGCTCAGATACAGTATATGAGGGACCATGCTCTGATAGGTAAGTTTATAGGACTATGGATGACAGAGAAAGTGTTGCATGGTTGGATAGCAGCTAAATGGAACCCGAAAGGACACATCACCCTGTAGGTGGGACCAAAAGGGTTCTTCACAGCCATTTTTAACTGCTTAGAGGACTGGAGTAGGGTTATGGATGAAGGGATGTATTTTTTCAGTGATGTCGACCTGTATCTCAGGGACTGGGTAGAACGCTTCAAACTTGATAAAGCAGACCTTAGCTGGGCTCCAGTCTGGATACGTCTCTACTCTCTCCCCATGGAATACTGGGACGAAGCTTCTCTACAAGATATTGGGAATGGACTTGGAGAATTTATCAAATTTGCAGAGGAAACAAAACTTTGAAGATACACCTCTTATGCACGAATTTGTGTCTACATGCAGCTCAGCAAGGCACTTCTAGATGTGGTAAGTCTATACCATGACGATATTGAATGGGTTCAATTAATTGACTATGAACATGTGCCGTTTAGATGCATAAGATGCCATGCCCTGGGCCACTTATTTAACGACTATCCTTTAAATAAAAAACCCTCAAATCCATCTGCACTAGATAAGCCTGATTCTGATGGCTTCACTAAAGTCGCCAATCGCAGGAAAAGCCACACGAAACCAGATTCAAATCCTAAGATTCCTCAAGCCAGCTCTTCCAAGCCTTCTACGAGCAACTACTTTGAAGCATTGGCCTGATAAGATGATCTTAACTCTGAAAACCCCGCTTCCTTAGAGAGGTAGTCAAAAAAGGACAAAAAATCTGCTCATGTAGACTCCAAGAAACTCCAAGAAGATCCCCTACCCAAAGATCCTTTCCCCTCTGCTCAACATAAAGTCCCAGCTTGGAATATTCAAGGAATGGAGGTAGACAACAAGCAACCTGAATCAAGAATAGCAACAGAAACAACTGAAGGATTAAATGAATCTCAACACATGGAAGAGGAACCAGAAAGCATAGATATTGGGGATCTAGACATTCTAGGCCTTGAGCAGACATGCAAAACAAAAAATTATGACAAAATTCCATAAAGACAACTAGAGAATATGGAGGTGATCCTCTCACGAGCACAAAGGCAAAAATCCCCGGGTATTCAGGCTGGCAGCCTATGGGATGGGAGACATATCACCAAACATAACAAAAAACATGGAAGGAAGACAGATCTCCAACGAACAATCTGAATCGGGGCAATTTTAGTGGAGTCAGGAAGATACTCCAAGCTTACAAAGTACTATAACTCCCTCCCCAATACCTCCCAATGAAGCTAATATCATGGAATATTAGAGGGCTCAATGGCCCTGGGAAAGGTAGACTAATAAAAAATATGATACTGCAAGAGAGGCCACAAATCCTATTCTTGCAAGAAACCAAATGCAATTCAATCACTCTGGAAAGAATTGCAGCAACAGCCTATCTAGGAGGTCTCACAGTCGCAGTGGATGTCGTTGGGGCTTCTGGAGGCCTAGCAATCATATGGGATGCTCGTACCATTATGCTCAATAACATCCATGCTAATAAACATTTTATTCAAGACACGTTTCACATCATAGGGACCAATATACACGAGCATCTAACCAATGTGTATTTTCCCTAGGAGGCCATGCACAAGATAGATATCCTGAATACCCTTTCGGCAATCAACACTGAAAGATTGCATCCACTATGGATCACTGGGGGTGACTTTAACATGATCACCAGGCTAGAAGAAAAAAGGGGAGGTAGGAATAGATTGGATAAGGAAGGAAACAATATAAAAGAATTTATTCAAAACAACTGGCTTATTGACGTGCCATTCAATAATGGACATTTTACCTGGAACAATAAAAGAGCAGGGTTGCATTAGATTGCCTCTCATCTGGACAGATTCTTAATATCAGACAACGCAATCCATCTAGGTGGAGACTTTTCAGCTTCAATCTTGCCGCTCTTAGCATCAGACCACTAGCCAATCTCTCTTCAATGGCCTCGTCCTGGCAATACAATTTGAAACCATTTCGGTTTGACGCTTTCTGGAAGTCTCATCCAGATTTCAATAACCTTATCAACACAGAATGGAAGAATTTTTCTCCTCCAAATGGCACAAAAATGTTTCAATTTCAGCAGAAGCTTAAACACCTCAAGAGCAAGATCAAACAATGGAACCATACTTCTTTTGGAAATATTTTCCAGGCTCAAATTTCCCTCGATCAAGATATGAAATGATTGCAATAGAAGCTTATAATAGGAGGCTGATCAGATAACCTATCAGAATAGGAAAATTATCTTGAGTCACAGATCTCAGAGAGAGCAAAACAGGAAGAAATTCTATGGAGGCAAAAATAGAGAATAAGATGGCTTAAGGAAGGAGAAAAAAACACAATTTTTTTTTCACAAGACCACCATCCAACTAAGAATGAATAACAATATCACTCATATTCAAAATGAGCAGGGGGTAAAGATGGAAACACATGAAGAAATTAAAAGCGAACTTCTAAACTACTTCAAGCAGGCTCATCATGAGCCACAAATAGACAGATCACATGCCATATAAAAAATTACAAGGAACATTCCAAAACTTATTACAGAGGAGCATAACCAACTCCTCCTCAAGCCTGTCAACTTACAGGAGGTGGAAACTGCAGTTCGGAAATTGAAAGAAGGGAAGGCGCCTGGATCGGACGGATTCACCTCCAATTTTTTCTATAATTTCTAGGAGCTGATTAAAATGGAAGTCTGGTAGGTAGTTGAGGAATTGAGAACTTTGAGATGGATGCTTCCAGCCATGAATGCTACTTTCATTGCCCTTATTCCCAAGGAAGCTCAACACAGTACCCATGACAAATATAGGCCTATTGCCTTGTGCAACATAATATACAAGATTGTCTCCAAAATCATTGCCTCCAGACTCAAATTGTTGCTCCCTCTTATCATTTCGCCTGAGCAATCTGGATATGTCGAAGGTAGGAAGATTACGGATGGCATCATCTTTACTCATGAAATTATTCACTCCCTGAAGCACTCCAAAAAGCCAGGCATGCTCCTTAAAATAGATCTTTCAAAAGCATTTGATAGCTTAAGCTAGATGTACATAAAAAAACTCTAATTGCTTTTGGTTTTGCTCTCCCCTGGGTAAGGTGGGTCATGAGTCTAATCTCCTCCTCCTTCTTTTCTGTTCTTATCAATGTTATTCCCTCCTCCACCTTTCATCCTTCTGATGGAATCAGACAAGGAGACCCTCTTTCCCCCTTCCTTTTCGTTATTATGGCAGAAGGGTTCGGTCGCAACATTAAAAAAGCTTAGCAATCACAGCTCCTAAGAGGATTTTCCTTTCATAACTCTACCACTTTCACCCACCAGTAGTTTGTTGATGAAAACATGATTTTTGGTCATCCATCCATCCAAGAGGCTCGCCTGCTCAAAATATTACTGACGGATTTTTCGGAGGCTTCAGGAGCAAATATCAATAAAGCCAAATCCCAAATCTTCTTTTTTCATACCCCTGCTAATACCAAAGCTTCCATAGCTCGCATTTTCTTGGATTCTTTATTGCTATCCTCCCTTCCAAATATCTAGGAGCACCCATGACTACCTCAGCCTTGAAGCACTCTACTTGGAAGATCCTTTTAGAAAATTTGGAGGCTCACCTTACCTCTTGGAATCATAGGGCACTCAATATGGCAAGTCGTCTAGTCATTATAAAATCTGTCCTTCAATCAATGTCATTGTACCTTTTCTCGATCCTAGCTGCTCCCAAATGGGTTCTCAAAGAAATTAAACATCTCCAATGATCTTTCTTATGGGGAAATTCAGGTGAAATTCACAAATGGGCTCTATTCAATGGGACACAATGTGCCTTCCAAAATGCGCTGGTGGAGCTAGACTAAGGGACCCTTATCATAGCAACGAGGTCATGGGTGCTCACATCTGGTGGAAATGGCTTACTATGCCATTCACCCCCTGGGCCACTCTATGGATAGAAAAATATGCCAGTAATCGCCCAACAGAAGAACTAATACGAATGTCAGAAGCTAACATGGGCTCCTTAATCTGGAATTCGGTTAAGCAACACAAAAGCCTTATTCAGCAGCATAGTTTCTGGGAAGTTAAGGATGGCAATACAAAACGGTTCTGGGAAGATTCCTTGCAGCAACAACCCAAATTAAAGGACCTAATCTCACCTCTTCAACTTCTAGATCAGGATATGTAGACTTATGACAAATTCAAACTTTTTTGGAATCCTTCTACAACACAAGAAACAAACAATGGATTAGGGCGGACGAAATCTTAAGACATGGAATAGAACAAGTTCAACAGACTCTTGATACAGAATCAATGAAGAGGAAAATACAACATTTAGATGAAAGGGATATTCTTAGATGGGGCTACGAAGAAAAAGGTACCTTCACCACCCGGGAGGCTTATAATATCATTATCAAGGAACATATGGTCAAAGACCCTCTCTGGAACAAAATCTGGGACCCTACCATCTGGTTGAAAGTCTCAACCTTTCTATGGCTTTTATGTCAAAACAAAATCCTCACATGGGACAATCTAAGGAAGAGAAACTATCATGAGCCCTCCCTGTGCCCCAATTGCAGGCAAGAAGAGGAATCCACAAAGCATCTTATGCACTCTTGTTAATTGGCTTGCAAGCTTTGGGAAAAAGTCAGTTTTCAATGCCAAAAGGAAGGAAGGATCCATGGAGACATCATAGCCACTATTCGTAATTGGGATCAGAAACCATATCAAAGCAAGATTTTAAATTTCTTATGGAAGCTTATTCCAGGCTTCCTCATGTGGACTATTTGGAAGGAGAGAAACAAGATAATCTTCAAGGATCACTCCTCGCCCCTGGAGAATCTCTAGAAAATGATCTATCAAAATATCAAGGAAACTTTACTTCTCCAAACCTGGCATGAGGAGGATTTTCCTTCTCTCCCCCAGGAACAAAATATTTGGGCAAATTGGAACCTTCAGTGGAATCAAGAATCAATAACCAAAGGAACAACTCCTCCAAAGGGTAGAACACCTGAAAAGTGGCTTCCTCCTCCCAAGCATATGTTCCAGCTAAACTTCGATGGAGCCTCGAAAGGAAATCCAGGCAAAGCAAGCTTTGGAGGGATATTCAGAGATTATAAGGGTGCTCCTCTTCTATCTTTTTTAGGTTCAAAGGGATGGGACACCAACAACTCGCTTGAACTGGAAGGACTATGGCAGGGTCTTATTATAGCTCAAGAAAATGGATACTTTCTGCTTATTATAGAAGGCGACTCTCAGATCCTCATCTCAACAAAATTATGCAAGGCACACCTTTAAGCAAAGTGAGCAACAATTGGAGAATGGCGAAGAGGCTTGAACTCATTGAAATCTAGCTCTCTTCTCACAGAGCGATCACTCTCAAGCACATACGCTAGGAAGGAAATAAAGTGGTTGTTGTGGCTCTGATACCACTTGTTGTAGATCTAACCCAGAAATATTTGATAACAAAAATAACCCAATAAATAACAAGATCAAAATATATATAGAAATGCTTCTTTATTATCAAACCCTTATGGTAGGGCAACACCATACATTCACTCCTTAAGGAAGGAGAATACTCCACAAGCCATATGCCTGTTCATAC